>JAVJIF010018329.1:0-77569 GCA_038442645.1 Agave tequilana | reverse complement strand
GGGGACCCGCACATATTGCTCGTGTATAAAAATGTGTAGGTTGAAAGCGTGTAGGATTTTTTTTTTGACTTCCAAACCCATCTTTCTCAATTTATACGAATGAACGAAATGTTTTCTTTTGTAAGAAAAATTTAGTACCCAACTTCTTCTTTCTTAAGTTTCAAAATCCACTCTTCTAATTGCCTGTAGAGTTGCTGCAACTATTTTGGGTTCCTCTTGATTGTATTTAATTGAATTTTTTTGTAAGTAATTGTTTCCCCCTTAGTAAATGTTTATTGATTGTTAGGTTTTGCTGAAAATTTTGGAGTTAGTTTAAGAGGCAGGAGGATAAATAGATTAGAAAAGAGAGGACCTACTTCTACTGTATGCATGCGTGCGTTCATTCGTTCAAGAGAGGCCAACTTTTAAACAGGGGCAAAATCACACAAAAAACATGGAGTAGAATCATCCTATAAAGCTGATAAGATTGTCAGAATCATCCTAAAGCCAATAAGATTGTTAGAATCATCCTTAAGCCGATAAGATTCGTGGTAAGGAGTTGACATGCGTCAGAAAGGTAGAAAGTCATGTTAAAAAGCAGGGACAAAACATTAAGACACGTCCTGGGAGGGTTAAAATAAGAGGTGCTGACACATTTTCTCCATAGATTATTAAAAGAAGTATCGATATTCAGGAAAATATTTATAGAAAATATATGTTTTCAATTTTTTAGTAACTGAAGTCATTTCTGGATGTATATATGCTTTCAGTTAGTGTCACTGATATGTCATGCCTGCAGACACGTTACTGTCTCTACTTGTTCTGTTGTTCATGTGCATGCCTTACCCCTTGTTGTCATCTGCTCATAAACCCCGTTTCTAGTGGCATGCGATATTTGTCGGCATGTCATGATTTTTTAGGATTTATCATATCTGCGTTGTATCTGCGCGTTGTGGTTGTATCTTAACCTAGGTTGCACTAGTATAGATAAGGGATACAGATCCCACACTTGTGGGTATGCCAGATACTACAAATCCTGAAAACTGAGGATTCAGTTATGTTGTACACAAACAATTAATTTATATGTTCTGTGAAGTAATGATATGTACCTATACTATAATGATTCAAAAAAACACAAATATCTTAAGTAATGTAAAATATTTCTGAGTTATATAATCAATACTTAGAAGAGCAATCATGGTTCTTCTTTGTCAAGAAAGTGGGCAAATTATATTAAAGTGTATGCACAAGTCAAATGGAATTGTTAATGTATCATTCATGCACTAGACTTACTAAGTTCTTAGTCCTGGATACATCTTTTATGTGTATTTAATACATTTGGCCTATACTTTAAACTTTTGGATACGTCATAGGAGTATATGGCAAGTATCCATCAAGTATCCTTAAAGCATATAGTGTATCTGTGTGACATAAATCATAACATTTTGATATCCTTGCACACAGGTGATAACCTCTTTTTTAGTGCTACTCCCCCACCCCCCCTCCCCCCCCCCCCCCCCCCCCCCCCCCCCCCCCTCCACCCACACCCCCACCCCCCCCCCCCAACTCTCAACTGCAACGAGCATAATGGGCAGTGGATAAAAAGAAAAGGGGAGAGCATTATTCCTCTTCTTTGTCACCAACAAAAGAGAATGATTAAATTGGTGTTTTCTTGTGTGAAAGGTTTTAATGAAATAGGATGTGGTATTTAACTTGGTTGTGTTGAGACTGGAGTACAAGAGTGAAAATGGATTTAAATCTCTCATTAATTGTTGTGTTTATTAGTTCCCATAGCAAAGTGGAGAATTTGAAAGAATTATGATGGGTATTCTTGGGTTTGTTGAATAGGGTTTGATGAGGGAAGTTATGGCTATTTGGTATGGATTTGTGAGGGAGAATGACACGAAGAATGGTATTTTAGTGGCTTTCTTGTTATTGGTAGTTTGACAAGAAACTGAATTTGGTCCTTTTTTCTGTTTGGATGAAATGAAGAAGAAACTGGAAGGGAGGGATAGAGAAGCGAAGAGCAAGAGAAAAATAGAGGGAGAGTGGACCCTTTGAGCATATTTTCACCCCACATGACTCAAAAATCATGCACCCAGGCTCACCCACACACGAGTTCACCTAAATGCACCATGTACGCATGAGACCACAGAGAGCGAGGAAGAGTCCCTCCATGTTGAGTATTTTTGTGGTTTTCTTTCCTCCTTCATACCTGTACATAGGGCAGAACCTTTTCCATTTTTGTGCCATAGGTGGGGGTCAGGACCTCCATGGTACCTGTATCTACAGTGAAACTTTTTTCCCTTAAAATTTTCATTTATGTGCGTGCACGTGCACTAGGGATGGTAGGGATGGGCGTTGGTGGTTGGATAGTTGAGTTGAAGGTCAACCTTTAATCCACTTATCGCGTGGAAACGTTAACCGAGACATGACCTGAGATTAGGATCATGAGAGTGGGAACCTGAGAGGCTTTTGGTAAGCATTTTGTCCATTGAAATTAAAAAAGAGTTAAATTTTCTTCATCAGTTGGGCTGATCTACAAATTGATGTCAAAGTGAGGGAGGGAAGATTCCTATCACTTTGGCGACGCCTTGGGGTGGGATGGGGTGGAGTAGGGGGGCATTGGGGGTGGGGGATGGGGTATTGAAGAAAACACTTTTGGGTGAAAGAAAGATGGAGGAAAAGAATGTAGGGGTAGGGAGGATCAACTTTATGTTATTGAGAGGCTTTTGATAGGCATTGTTTGATTTACACTAAAAAAGAGTTACGTTTTCTTCATTAGCTGGGCCTGAACTACAAATTGATATCAACAGTGAGGGAGGGAAGATACCTACCACTTTGGTAACACCTTGGGTTTGGGTTGGGATGAAGATGGGGGGGGGGGGGATGGGGTGTTGAAGAGAGAGATTGCTGGGTGGAAGAAGCGAATGCAGGGGGAGGGATGAGGGGAGGATCAACTGATTGGTGAACAGAAAGGCATGGTTGAGCGAAACAAAGATGAAGATGCAGGGAGGGAACGGAACATTGAACAGGAAAGTAATTATTTATTAATTTTCTTACTTTTATGAAAAAGACTAAATGCTGACTTCATTATAATGTTTACTTAGTGTTAGCACTTGCTTTAGCATCAAGCAAGTTCTAATGCCTATGGTATATCACTTTATTGATATTCTTCTGGAGTACTGATGCTCTTAATTTTCACTGTAGTTAGGGTAGGCCAAAGTGGTGAGTTCTTTTTATAGTTTTACATTGAAATCTTTGGTTCTATTTTATAGTTTTACATGGAAATCTTTGGTTCCTTCACAAGGACAAATATGAGACCCAAGCACTTTGGAATATTACCACTATCCATATATCCCGATGGTGGTTATGTCTTTACATTTATTTTGGAATTTTAATAGTGTGTATCAACTTTTAACACTGCATCTATGAAGGATCTCTTTATTCTATTCAGCAGGGAGCAAGTTGTCCATTCAGTTGATAGGTTCTGAAGAGGATATTTGTATTCTAATAAATTTCTTTGAAGCACATGTGGACAAAGTGTAGATGCATCAACTCCTTGGACCTTTTCAGGTTGCCATGCCAACCCCTCTAAATGGCTCATGCTTGACTTGGCAAAGAGCTAACATAATAACAGTCCATTCCTAAAACTTGATTATGATTATGGAGGTGCATTCAATTTCATATATCTAGCCCAAATTTTGATATCAATGATCTATAAGATGGCTCCACATGGGGCAAAAAACTACTGTATATATTTAATTCTTCTTGCCCTTGAGTAATTGTCTGCCTACACATGTTTCCTGGTCTCTTGGTGGCAGACCTACATTTTTCACATGTATAAGTAGCAAGTTGATCTTCTTGTTTGATTGCAACAGGAAGCTCATCATTTTCAAGATTCCTTCCTCCTTCCAAAGGGGAAAAAAACACTTTTGTAATGTTCATGTAATCTTATTTTATCGATCAGATGGTAAAGTACTCGTCGTTAGAACTATTTGGCATGTAGACACATCAAGCCCTTTGATTACCATATCGAAGTTTTTAGATAGAAAACAAGCTAATGCGAGCTTTCGATCCTTTTGCTTGTGGCTTAATTTTGTTTTTGCATCAGAAATAGCTGAGTTTGTTTACTTTACAGCGGTGTTGCTATAATTTTATGATTTAGTCTTTAAAACATTTCTTAGATAGAGTAGGTACTTTTTAAAGTATAAATGTCTAAAAACATGTTGGTCAGTGCTTATTTAGCAAATTCCTCTAGTAATAAATACTTGTTCTGGATTATATAGGTTGGTTTGCATATGCTTGTCAAACATTAATAAGTAGTACAGTTTACCTAAGAGTCCCGGACTCGTCTCTTCTTGCTTGAAATCATTCTGCCGCATCCATCTTAGAACTAATCCTTTTTCATATATAATTATATCACTGATAGAGTCCAATTGTCTTACGGGATTCTTCCTGTGGAAAAAAGTAGTGATCTACCACCTTTCACATCTATTAATTGTGCCTGTTTTGCTCGACAATATATCCTTGCTTTGTTAGCGCTTGATCTTCATTTCATTAAGATAATGACATGTTGAGTTTCAGACCTGAGGATCTCCTTTGTTTTCTTCTGTTCTAACGTATATGTGATATTTTTTCTATACTCTTTCAGGCTTTCGGCTTGTAATGGCTGCCGAGAAAACCTGTTCATTATCTTATTTGCGCTTTGTTTGATTCCTATCAGATTTATATCCAGTAAGATGTGGATAGTAGTCTGGAATATATTCTCTCATCCATGACAGATATAATGGTTGCCAATGTTCATTCGCATTTCTATGTACCTCGTCACCTTGATGTTTGCGAAGAATTCTTTTTATCTCAGTTGGATTCCAATCTTGATTGTGATACTGAGTCTCCGGGTCTACAGCCGAGGGGTTGTGACCAGCTGTCTTAGTAGGGGGAAGGATAGATAAAGAGGGAGAGTATTTCTTTCTCCTAATCCCCCCTCCACACACACACGCACACACACAAAACACACACACACACACAAAAAAAAAATCAATCAGAATCTGGCATCTACAGATCTGGGTTCGAAAAGTGTTACTCTTTGATCAATTTGTTCACTATGCTGTCTGATGGTACTGCAAAGCTGCAACTTAAGAAAATAACACACAGATCTGGCAGCAGCTTGTTTAGGCTTAGTTGCAGATTAACACCTTTTGACTTTCTATAAATTAAGCTTGACTCCCCACATAGTAAGCTTTGGTCTTTCCTTTCCACTTTTCTGTTTTCGTTTTAATGTTTATGGCACTTTGGAATCATACCATGTCAAGTACTGTTAAAAAATCACAGCTGAAAAAAAACAGCTGGATATTGGAAGTTTGAGGAAATTATGGTGACTCCTTAAACTTTATAGATTCTTCAATTATAGCCCATGTAGGTAAAATTCTTTTCTTAGATGCTCTGATTTCGACTTTCCAACCCTGCCTACATGGACCAATCAGCAGAAATCTTTACTGGATACTCACCATATCAACCACCAGTAGGAAAGACAGTGTCGAATCCGACTCGGTGACCATCGATATGACTCGGACGCCCGAGTCGATGGGCGGGCGCCGAGTCGACCCGGGTCGGGTCTGACTCGGAGTCAACTCGGCCGAGTCGTATGCGACTCGGCCGAGTTGACCGAGTCGACTCCGAGTCGGACCCGACCCGGGTCGACTCGGCACCCGTGAATCCCCTAACTTCAGGGTGGAGAGAGCAAATCACGCTGCCCCCTTCCCTCTCGCGTTTCTGAATCAGAAAAGGAAAAAAAACTCACCCCCCCGTCGCTCTCGCCGTCGATCTCTCCCCCTCGCAGGTACCTCTCCCTCTCCCTCTCTCTGTTTCTGTCTCTCTCCCCCCTCTCCCTCTGTGTCTCACTCTCTCTGTCCCTCTCTCCCTCTCTGTCTCCGTCTTTCTGTGTCCCTCTCTCCCTCTGTCTCTCTCCTCTCTCCTCTCTGTTCCTCTCCTCTCTGTTCCTCTATTTATCCCTCAGTCCCTCTCTCTCCCCCTGTGTCTCCCTCTCTCCCCCCCTCTGTGTCTCCCTCTTTCTTCCTCTCAGTCCCTCTCTCTCCCCTCAGTCCCTCTCTCTCCCTCAGTTTAATTTAATGTTGTTTTAATTTAGTTAATTTTAGTTTTAATTTAATTTAACAGATAATTTTTTAAATTTCAGTATGACTCCAAAGCAACCCGATATTGGATGGGAACATGGTATCCCTGTTGGTGGAAGTAGAAAACTTGTGAAGTGTAATTATTGTGGGTAACAAGTCCATGGTGGTATCACAAGATTGAAGCAACATATAGCACATGTACCCGGTCAGGTGGAAGGATGCTTGCGAGTATCAAAAGAGGTATCTCAAATAATGAGACATCTTTTTGAAGGTAGCAAAGAAAGAGCGACTTATGAGATCTTTAAGTGAGGATTTTTATGATGTGACCGATGAAGATTCTGATAATGAAACTGAAGAAGTTGGTGGTTTAGAAGGAGTTGAAAGAAGATAACTAAAATAAGCTATGAAAGAAAGTCGTGAAATGGCTTGGAGATCGGCAGAAGGAGTTGATATTGGTGGCAGTAGTTCGCAGCCTTCAGGATCAGGGATTAACCGTGGATTGTGTCGGAGTCTGACTACGAGAGAATCTGAAATTTCAGCTCGTAGTATTGATCCTTACATGTTCCCAACAAAACAGAAATCAATCAAAAGCATGTTCTCAGCTGAGAATATTAAAAAGGTTGGAAAATTCATGGCGAGATTCTTTCACTACAATGCAATACCATTCAATGCAGCTGATAGTGGTCCTTATTACCAAGCCATGATTAATAATATTGCAGAGGCAGACCCAGCTGTAAAATGCCCTACAGGATACCAGATTGGAAATCTATATTTAGAGGAGGAAATGAAAGAAATTGAAGTATATATTGCTTCAATAAAAACAAAATGGCTGCAGTATGGTTGCACGATCATGGGTGATGGCTGAAGTTCTCAGAATAGAAAGCCTATTAATTTCATGATTTATTGTGATAGAAGCATGATCTACCATACTTCTGTTGGTACTACTAATATCTCAAAGACTGCTGATTATATATTCTCGCTAATGGATGAAGTTGGTGAAGAAAATATCGTGCAGGTTGTAACAGATAATGAGGCAAGTTTCAAAGCAGTTGGTCACATGTTGATGGAGAAGAGAAAAACATTTGTTTTGGTCTCCCTGTGCAGCACATTGCATTGATTTGATGCTTGAAGATATTGGCTCTATGAAATCTGTCAAGGAGACATTAGATGATGCTAAGATGATCACATCATTCATTTACAATAGCCTCAAAGTGGTGAATTTAATGAAACTATTTAACAGAGATAGAGATTTGTTGAGATCAGGTATAACACGGTTGGCCACTGAGTTTATTTCTATTGAAAGCCTTATTCGCTATGAGCAAGATTTGAAAAGAGTGTACGACTACCGAATGACGTGAATTCAACAAGGAAAGGAGTATACGAAGTGTGCGAGATAAGGTTTCTAATCTCATTCTGAGTGACCGGTTTTGGAAGAAGGCAAGAGAGGTCCAAAACATTATGGATCCTCTTGTTAGAGTCTTAAAGATAGTGGACTAGGACAAGAAACCTACATTATCTAAACCTACATTATCTATTATATATGAAGCTATGAATAGAGCAAAATTGATTATAAAGGCATCAAATAAGAACTGGAAGTACTGTGATATCATTGATAAAAGATGAGAGGGACAATTGCATAGACACTTGCATGCTGCTGGTAATTCATTTGCCTAGAAATCATATCATAATAATCATTTGCTTACATTATTGCAGCATATTTTTTAAATCTAGCACTCCAATATTCAAAAAAATTTTCTACACATTCAGAAGTGAGAAATGGATTAAAGGACTCATTAAAAGATTGGAGCCGGATTTGAATAAACAAGCAAGAGCTATTAATGAGGTAATACATCGATAATGTTATACAAATATTAACACTTCTGATGTGTATTCTCACATATAAAATATTTGTGAATAGAGTTGGAGAATTTAGAAGCTCACTAACTAGAAGAGCAGTGCAACAATCTCTTCCAGCTGATTGGTGGATTAATTATGACGAAGAAGCTCCCAATCTGCAGAAAATTGCCATCAAAGTTTTGAGCCAAACATGTTCTTCATCGGGTTGCGAAAGAAATTGGAGCACGTGGTCGCTGATTCATACAAAATTGCGCAACCGGTTGGCAATGAACAAGTTGCATAAACTAGTGTTTGTGCATTACAATATGCGGTTGCGAGTAAGAAACTTACATGCAAAAGCGACACTGATGATTATTACAACCCAATTGATCTGAACAATATTTTCAATGATGATATTTTGGATGAGTGGATACGTGAGGGAGAACAACCGATGTTACCACCAGATGACTTCGGTGAGGTATTCGTCGTAGTGACGAAAGTGGCGGTGACGGCGGTGATGATGGCGGTAATGGTGGTGATGGTGATGACGACGGTTATAGAGGTGATGGCGGTAATGAAGAGACCCATGGTGTTGGTGGAAGCCCACAAGGTGGTGTTATGACATGGGATTCAGAATATTATGCCACACAAGATACAGATCATGAAGCCTGGGTGGGGATTTCGCAACAGCGTAGGCATTTGGATCGGTTGGTCGATTTCAGTTCTAGCGATGATTATTCGAGTGGACATGATAACTACTCACATGGTCATCATAGTCTTGAAGGCCATTTATAGGGGTTGGGTTGACATTTAGTCAATATCCTGACACTGATTATTCTAGCACTGATGAATATTCTACTAGCAGCACTGAATATCAAGGTTTTGGGTATTATCACCATGGAGCTGATATTGCACAACCCTTACCGCCATATTACTCTGATAGTGGATCCTCTGGCCAATCATCTCAGCCTACAGGATCTCACCCACAAACATATTGTTATCCTTATGAAAACTATATACCTGATTTCTATACTTATCGCGGGGATGATAATGATGATTTTGTGTCTCGTAATTCAATGTGGAAATGACTATATTAGCAGGTATTATGAATTATTTTGTGCAATTTACTATATTATGCATGTATTTTGATATCTTTCTACCGACGACGCTTGTATTTATGCTTTCACGTTATGTTTGAGTGCTAGGTGATATTTTGAATATGTGATACATGAATTTTGATCACTGTATTTTTTTTACGATTTGTCATGATTTTTTTATAATTTTTTTGGCGTTCTATATAGCGCTTTGCGCGTATCGTCTGAGACCGATCCGAGTCGCTGCCGGCCGAGTCGGCGGCCGAGACCGAGACTTTGAACCCTGGTTCCATGTGATGCTCCTGCAGTTCATTTTTATATTGTTTTCTTAAGTAATTACGGAGGAATGAGTTGGAGATGGTAGCTCACAGGGGAACCAGGTTTGGAAGGACAAAGAAGAGGCAACAGATATTGGCATTCTGTTTGGAAAAGCTTGATGTAGTTGGAATGATTGATGTCTACGAAGCATGGATGTAGACTCAGGCCAACAAACGACATGACAGGAATATGATGAGGCAGTAAATCCTTAAGAATAGGGTCATGAGGATATGGTTACATGTTCATTGTCACGAATCTATATGTATAACCATCACAATCCCTAGCATGTGGACGTGTTTTATTAGAATTACAAAGAACCAAGATGAAACCATGAAAATCTTAGCTTCTAATCAAGTCATGAAATCAAACAAAGAAATCTGAAAGTCTAAATCAACCACTTGACTCGTAATGTTCCTCGCATGTTTTCGAGGTGTTTAGATTATGTTATTAGTAGAACTCCTATCATGTTGGGTCGTGTTTAGGTACCACTGTACACACAGATGCAAACCTGGATGCTTCACAGGAATGGATAGGTCGGACTCGAGGTTGGATATATATATATATATATATATATATATATATATATATATATATATATATATATATACATATATATATTCATTGTACCCACTAGAATTGCGAGCAGGGTATTTGATACAAGGACATAACTACGTTTTTTTTCACAGTAACGTACGTTACCAGTGCTAGTTATTTTTTATATCTTAGTCTATTTTTGAGTATAGCTTTTTTTCTTTTATTATGAAACTTAGTCCCACATCAGTTGTGATGGGGAAGTTCACTTTGTAAGAGCTTATATAAAGAGGCTTAATTCAATGAATTAGTAGACAATGAATAATTAAAATTTTTTCCAGTTAAGTTCTCTTGAGAGTGTTCTTGAGTTTTGGCTGCGAAGCCCATATAAGGGGTGTGAAGCCCAAAGTTATTTGTTTCTTTCTCTAACCCTAATCCTCTTTTCATTTTATTTCTTGTAAAACTATAGTTTTTCCTTTTTATTTGTATTCGAAGGTGATTGCGATCCTGTATTACATCAATTTGATATCAGAGCTCAGGTCCCAATCCCTTTCGAATTTCTTCTCTTCCCCAAATCTTAGATCTAGATCTACTTTGTCAAAAAAAAAGAAGAGAGAAAACAGAGAAAAGAGAAAATAGGAAAAAAGAGAAACAAAAAATACTGTTCACCATGAACAGTAATTACTGTTCATCTCCCACCCCCAACCAGTCCGGAGTCCGTTTCTCGCCCGTTCAGAGTCCGTTTTGAGCTCTGTTCGAAGCATTGGGTTCGTGACTGAGCCCCCAGAGTCACTATAACGGTTTCATAGCACTTGAGCAGCAGATTCGACCTCTATGAGCTCGTACTTGGCACCAGTACTGTCCTAGCAGCAGAGAATCAGCGTTCTGGTAGATCTTCAGTCAAATTTGAGTTCAATTCGAGCCACCGAGTTTATTGGGTAACATTTGATCTTTATGCATTAAGTTTTATTCATGGAATTTTACTTTTGTGGTAAATACATTTATACCAGTGTTCTAAAAACCCGTTATGTAACTCGTTATATAGCCTAACGTCGACCAATCGTTACGTAACAGGGCTAAAAAATACAATGTTTCATAACTATGGTTATTTTGCCTGTAACGTTCGTTACGTTACGTTATTAACGTAACGCACCGTAACTTAAGTTACGGTGCAAGTTAACTTTTTATAAAACCCCCCAAATTCTCTCGGTCTAGGGTTAAAAAAAAATCTTCTCTGCAACCTCGTCGTCAGCGCCGAGAAGAAGAAAGAAGAATAAGACCTATCTCTGGTGGTTCTCCATTATTGATGGTTCTCGCCGGCGTCGTCTCCAAGCGGTTGTTCGTTGTAGTTCTTGCTGGCGTCGTCTCCAAGCACATGTAAGCTCTCTCCTCTCTCTGCTCGCTCCCCCTTCGATCTCTCTCCCCCTCCTGATCTCGAGATCAGGAGGGGGAGAGTAGAAAGAGATTGGAGAGGGAGAGAGCAGAAAGAGATCAAGGGGAGGGGAGAGAACAGAGAGTGAAATATCTAGGCGCAGAAAATATTGGCTGAGATAATATTATCAAAAGATAATTGTTAAAAATTATTATGCTTGATATCATACTTGTTATAATTCAATTATCATGCTTGTTATAGTTTGTTATGTTTGTGAACTTATTATGAAATTTGTTATGTTTCCGAACTTATTATAACTAGTTAATGTGAAAAATTATTGTGATACTTGCTAAAAATTGTTGTGAGACTTGCTAAATGTGTGATATATTATTTTGATATATTATTTAGATTTTTTAATATTATTTTCTTATTTATATAAATTTTAAATATAGTATATATATTTATTTTTATAAATAAATATTAAATCGCGTAACTTACGTTATGCGTTACGTTATAACCTATATTAACATAACAAAAGAAAAATGTTATCATTACGTTATCGTTATTTTAAACATTGATTTATACTGATGGGGATGAAAAGGAGGTTGAAAGGAACATATATGCAGCTCTCCCGTATTTTGGGTTTTTATGATAAGGATGGGTATGAAAAGTGGGAAAACTATCTTGAGGATTTCTTCAGGTATTTCTCCTTGACACCTGCGCAGAAGTGTCATTACGCCCAAATAAAGCTAGCTGGAGAAGCTTATATGTGGTAGGAAGACAGTCATGTCGACTGTCATGATTGGCTTATCTTACAAGAACTTTCATACTCGGTATGCTCCACACCTCGAGGGGCTACAATTAAGCATCTGGTCGCTGAATGCAAGGAGACCCTCGCTCGCATGGTGAAGATGCTAGAAAGTTGGGCGGTAAAGGTTGTTGACAATACAGAATCAAAGCCAGAAGACAATGACAATTCAGAATCAGAGCCAGAAGTTTATGATAAGCTAGGGCCAGAAATTATTGCTGAGTCGGTGTCACAGTAAGAAGGGACTTCCCCACAGCCTATGAAAGTTAAGAGCTCCCTGTTGAGATAGTTATAGATCTTCTAGCAGAGCCTACTTTGGAGTTAGTACTACCTTTGGCAGGTATGAGGGTATCATTTTTCCTGAGATCGCCTGATGCGTATGATTCATTGCAGATATGTTTACAGGAGTTAAGCTCACAGGAGATCAGGCCACATGGTGCAAAGTGCAATCAGTTCAGTTTTAGCTTAGATGATGTGCCTCAGTCTGCTATTGGTACCTTGATCAATCTGTCATTTTTTATCGATCTAACATGGAGACCAGTTCCACCTCCGCCACTTTGATCTCAGTGTGATACATTAGTTCTACTGTCACGGCCACCATCATGGCCCGATTGAGATGCTTCATGAGAGGTTTTCACTCGACATGGTTGACTCTCTCCCACCCCCGGGGAAATAATGGGGACATCACACTAGTGCTAGTTATTTTTTTTATGCATGTCTATTTTGAGTTTAGCTTTTTTCTTTTATTATGAAACTTAGTCCCACATTGGTTATGATTGGGAAGTTCACTTTGTAAGAGTCTATATAAAGTGGCTCAGCTCAATGAATAATTAAAATTTTTTCAGTTAAATTCTCTTGAGAGTGCTCTTGAGTTTTGAGTGCGAAGCCTGGGTGTGTAAAGGGTTGGAAGACCGCTTAAGAGGTGTGAAGCCCAAAGTTATCTGGTTCTTCTCCAATCCTAATCTCTCTTTTCATTTTATTTCTTGTAAAACCCTTTTTTATTTGTACTCGAAGGTGATTACGATACTCGACGCCGTGAATAAGAATAAAAAGAAGGAAAAAAACTACATGATTCCTCGTCGTCATTGCTGATTCGTCATCGTCTCATGTCTCCCCCCTCTCGATCTCTCTCTGCTCTCTCTCCCCCTGATCACTCTTTCTCTGCTTACTCTCCCCCCGATCTCTATCTTTTCTTCCCCTCCCAATCTTGCTCTGCTCTCTCCCCCATCTCTCCCTTTCTATCTCTCTCCCTTTCTATCTCTCTCTCCCCTCCCGTTCTCTCTCGCTCTCTTCCTCCTAGCAGAGAGATCGGACGAAGAGAGAGAATGGGAGGGAGAGAGATAGCAGATAGAGAGATCGGGAGGGAGAGAGCACAGAGAGATGGGAGGGGAAGAGAGCAGAGAGAGATTGAGAGGATTGCAGAGAGAGTGATCAGGGGGAGAGATTGGGAGGATTTATTTAATTATTATCCTTTTAAATTCAATTCAGAGATAGAGCAGAAAAAATATCATGCTTTTATGTTTTTTTTGCTAAATTATCATTGCTTGTTAGTTGTTATAATTCAATTATCATGCTTGTTAGTTATAATTTAATTATCATACTTGTTACTTGCTAAATTTGTTGTGAGACCTGATAAATGTGTTATATATTGTTTTGATATTTTTTTAGATTTTTAAAATTATTTTTCTATTTCTTAAAATTCTTAAATATAGTATATATATTTATTTTTATTAAATAAATACTAAATCAGGTAACCTATGTTATGTGTAACGTTACAACCTATCTTAACATAACAAAGAAAAAAAACGTTATCGTTACGTTATCATTATTTTGAACATTGGGACATATACCTTACCCATTGCATGCGGGTTTAGGATGGGTCCGAGGCGGGTATCGTGTAGTTCAATAATTAATGCAAGCAAAGTGTATGACAACAAGTCAAGTAGTTAAGAAGCCTGTGATAACTACTTTTTTGTCTTGCTCATCCTCTCCATACTCGAGTCATGAGGATTACCACATTTCTATACATAGATATTCTCTCTCTTGTTGTGTTATATACATGTGCGTAATTTGCATATTTCCAAACAATTACTGAAAATGCCCAGTATTATCATTCCAAGTTTCTATGTATTATCTGTCAATTTGTACTTATCTTGTTAACTTTGCCTCAACGTTAGTTTCTTAATTACTTCTCGATTTTCTCATATTGGCCTTTAATTTTCCCCCTAATATTCTTGTCACCGTGGTGTCTACTAAGAGATTTAATTCTGTAATTTATCTACCATAATCAATATGCTAGTTGGTATGGGTCGGGGCTCGGGGTGGGTAATCTGTGCAATACTGGTCCTTGCCCCATGACTAAACATGATGCGTCAAGTTTTGGGTCCGGTCCACATTAAAAACGTTATGGGAAAACAAGGATTGGAATACTCATCATTGTGTCATGATTGTGTGCTTGTGAAATTGCAAGGGAATCTAAAGGCAAAGAAAAAAAAAAATCACACACACAGGACTGTTCACCCAGTCATGCCATGCCCACGAGCAAAGGTGTCGAAGAGTGTTTCACTAATCAAAAGATGAGAAAATTTCAAGGCCTCAGACCTCCTTAGACCTCACTAAAAACTTTAAGCCAGGAACCTTGGCAAAGTCGCAAAAAGGACAGATGGCACTTTCAAAGTCTCTCTGACAGGTTTTAATATAGAGAGACAAGTTCCCTTTCAAAAAACCCTTGATCAAGGATGAATCATAGGCGTTCAAACCCTTAATCAAGGCTGGACCTGTTGTTTAAACTGAGAGCTGCACTATATTGTCACCTAAACTAAATTAGACTTGAATGTTTGGACCAGAAACCAAAGTAGGGAATTAGCCTCCATGCTGAGTCAAATATGAAAATGCATTGGTTGTTCTCCAAACAAAGTAGAACTCTCATTTTCGTATATTCCCTTAAGGAATCAAAACTAGCAACATGTCCCTATACATAATTACACTTGATCAAATAAATTGTGACAACCATGTGTAGGATTACTTTGGTCCTTAATCATGGGTTTTGAGGCATAAATTAACAAAAGACATCCGAGACCCTACTTGATTTTATGAGTGGGTCTGGGTCTAACTTTTGGACCCAGATACGGTTGGGTTGGGTTCGGGTTGAAACCATGTCCGGGTATCAGGGACTTGTAACAACTGTAGTTGTATCCCGCCTATGTTAAATGGTCTAATTTTATGCATGTTTAACCGACATGTGTCTTTTAGGTGTCTGACACAATGTTTAGTTTTATTATAATTATTTTATACTTTTTAAAAATCCGATGCGGCGGGAACACTCAATTTAATGGTTTTTCTAAATCTGACACGCCTGTATCTGACAAGTATTGGTGTTCGACATGTGTTCACATGCATATGACTCAAGTATTTGTGCTTCCTAGTGAAAGAGAGAGGGTGGTAAAAGGAAGGAGGGTTGTGTCATTAGGATAAACAATTGGTTGGGAGGAAACAAGTGAAGGATTAGGCGGAGGGGGGATGAAGTGGAAGGCGATGTGATTAGACTTAAAAGAATGACATAATGCATTTAAATTTGGCATGAGAAGTTTACAGTGGTGTTTTCTGCAACTAAGCCAATTAATTTAATTGGCTAGTTATTTATTAGATATTACTGTGTTCTTGGACTACCCTTATGTCGTTAGGCAAGCCCAGAAAACAGATTCTAGTTTCACACATATCAAACCCCAATTGAACTTTAGAATTAATTCTAGCTGTTATCTTTTATGGAATACTATCATTTTGTAGGGAGGACTTCGTGTGAAAAAAGACCTGTAGTTAAGTGTGTTTGAGCTGGTGTAGTATCAGGCCAAACATCTTCATTCAGGGTGTGAGAAACGGTTAGGCCGTATAGAAATATATAGGCCTAAGTGACACATGACGAGTATGATGGGGGTCACCTTTAGATTCTAACATCGCTAGGTGGTTTGGTCTGTTTGGTGTCCTCGCTAGACTCTAAAATAGTGGAGAGTAAATCATATCCCAAGTTCCGGTAAACTCGAGAATTAATTGTACCTAGCACTTTTGAGGGTGGGACCATAATAAATACTCTCTAGCTAAGCGTGCTTGCGCGGTACTGACCTTATGTGAGTTCCTTGGGCGGAGTGTGACAAGTTACTCTTTGTATCAAGTATGAATTGCAATCAGTTGATGCTTCTGATTCTGCCGAGACCATTTCAAATGCTTGACACTGTTCACTTTGCATCCTTTCCTTTTCTTCTATTTTATTGGGCCCACATTTTAGTCCTTAATTTGATTTTCATTTTCTCTCTTAAATTCTTTTCCTTTTGGTGATAGTTTGCAAAAATAATCTTTTAAACATATGGAACAAACTTTATACCTAACTGTCAATATCCATGTATGTGGACTAACCATCTTTTTCTCTATTATAAAAGCTCTTATGTTCATTTGTATAAATGTGATGGTCGTCCCGTGGTGTGTAGGTATTAGCAAAACCATAATAGTTTACTGAGGCAACCATTTACCTATTTGTAATATATAAAAAATTTTGGATTGGTTTGGCAATATCCTGTTCAGATCCATCTATAATCTCTGAGATCAAATTAGATACATATTATGAACCTTTTAGCGAGTTCACAAGGGGAGATATGAAATGAGCTTTTTTCTTGATGAGTGATTTTCAGATTATGTACTTCATTGTTTCTTGTGTTAATTGGAACAGTGATCTATATTGCTTCATTCTATTGCTGCTTATATCTGTAACTGCTAGACTTGCTTCTAATTTTATTGATTACTGTAACAGAAGATGAAAGGAGTGATGGGACCCATAGGACGGCTCAAAAATATCATCATCGGCGGCCATCAGAGGAGTCCACTGATCACCGGTGGTGTTGCGGCTAGCCATTGAGTTGATGATAATGGTTATGATGATGACGACAAAAAGGAATTTCATGAATTGGTTGTTGGCAGCCATCTGAGAGCTTACTTGATATGAGAACCTGGCTGGCCCTATATAAATTTCAATGTATCCGTTGTGATGGAGTGATTTGAGAAATGGTTTGTGTTTCACGTTCATTGCAATCTTGTTTATCACTTATTTCATGTTGTATGTACATTGTATTAATATCACAGTGCTTGCGTATAGTTTTATAGCTCTAATAAAGTTAAGAGCGATCTCATATAACTGTATCATTTTGCCTTTTGTGGCATCTTTATGCATGCGAGGTTCTTCATCTTCTTCCAGTTTTCTTATGAAGCTATTATCTCTGGCATATGTGAATGTGGGTATCCTTCTGTTTTAAGTTTGAATTTTCTGTTCTCTCGTTCACTTGCTCTTTCTTCCGTGTGTGATGCACGTTGAGTGAATAATATCTAAATATTTGAAAATTTTTGTTTTATATTTATGTGCATTGGATGAGTTTCAATTATTTGCAGTTTTCATCATATATTTGTTTGTACCCCTCCAGCCAATATCTGCATTCGGTTTAATTCGCATTTACTACTAGTCTTTTGGCACGTGAAAATGCACGTACACTTAAAAAAAATTTAATTTTATTAAGTGTAGGCTTAAAAGGATAAAGTAAATAATACTTATATCACACTATAAATTGAATTTAACTTTTATTGTGTTATATGTGAAATAGTAAAAAAAAAATTTCAAAATCATAATATAAATCTTTGGACATTTCATAGTTTTTTGTTGTAAAACTTTTCTAAAGAAAATAAAATTGCATAAAAGTATTTGTATACAAGAGAATTAGCTGTGTTATCTTCTTTTATATCTTGTTATCTTCTTCTTTCTGATCTTTTCTTTTTCGTAAATGATTACAGATGGTGGTGTGGTGAAAGCATAGTTAACATAATATTCAATCTCATTCCTTTAGTACATAAGCAGATGTCACGAAATAAATTTTAGTAACGAAAAGGTAAAAGAGAGTTTTTAATAAACTCGTGTATATAGTGTGAATTTTGATTTATCAGTATTAGGTGTGAAGTGGGTAAATTTTTAGAGAATTAATCCATGCACCAAAATAATAAAAAGAGATTACAACAAGTATAAACACATAAACATACATGGAAACTCGAAAAGGGAAAAAATCGCGCGGGGGGGGGGGGGGGGGGGGGGGGGGGGGAATTCCACTATGACAATAGTGATTATAGGTGGGTTTCTCTAGTGTGTTAGGATCTGCATTCTGATCGTGATCCCCTCCCTTGTTGGGAGGGATCTGTTATTTATACAGATAATCTCTACAGGATAAGGTGAGGGAGTCTCACTCAATTTGAATACTTAAAATCCTCATCACGATAGCGGTTGAGCTGAGCATCCCGATTTGAATCTAGATAGGGGAGAGTCCATCTCTATCTGATAGTCTGCGCCTTGCTGTAGATAAGGACAAATTGTCCCCGAGGAGCAACTGCATCGTTTGGATGATGATTAGGCTTAAAGATTGAGGTCTTCCTTCAACTTGTTTTATCTCTTCTTCTACTTACCCAACCCGCTTGAAGTTTGAATTGGATGGAGACTCAGAATCAAGTGTTTTGGAAGTGATCACGCGTCCCACATCCCTTGGGTTCACATAGACACACGTCACAATCTTAAGTGACCACTACAGATGCCCCCTCTGCTTTCTTCTTTGTGAGAAGTTGGGAACTTCCCTCGGGATTATAAATTTCCGGGGACTTTAATAGAAAGAGAGGAGCAAATTTCGATTTTGGACATGTGTTGATCGCCGTCGTTTTAAGTTGTTTTGTAGTGGTGGGCATCACTCTGTAGGCTGGTAGAGCCTTAAATGTGTGTCATATCCTCCGTTGCAATTGTCAATTAACTGCCTTTTTCGAGGAGTAATCGCGTTCGAGGAGGGTGCGGCGTATCTGGCGCGGTCATTTCGATCTGAATTACCACGACACGTGTATGCCGTCGATTGAGTGTCTCTTTGTCTTCTTTGGTAAATATAATCCTCAACAGTTGACGCTTGGACTTCTTTTCTTTCTATAAATAAGAGTGAAAACATTCAGGAGAGATCCGAGCTATTCTTGAGAGTTTCTTATTGCAAAAATCTTACACTATTTTGTGTGTGCGATGTCTCCTTTGTTCTTCATTTGGTCGAGGAAGGAGAGGGAGAGGATGGCGATGGCTATTGAGCCCTTGATGTTCAGGAATTAGTCTGTCAAGGAGTTTTGATTCTTTTGATGGGCTCGTCAAAGAGTTTCAGGTCTTATGACAAGGCCCAGCTGTGGGATGGATAGGGAATGACCCATCTTCTACTTGGTCTGCACTTCTGACTTCTTATCAGAAGCAAATTGGGCAGAAGTTTGGGTTTAACCCCTTTTCTTTCCTTAAAGCGAACATATAGTAGGGAGCATAAGGGCATTCGACGCCGGCTCTGGTATCAGGGGCCGATCGTCTGTGTTCTTGTGGGATGCCACCTCCTGTCTGTCTCCGCTCCAGAGTTATAGTCTTGGCATAGGTATCCTCCTTTGCCTTTTTGGTGAGGTCTCCCTGCTGGCGCCTTATGTGCGAGTTCTTGGTATCATCACTCATCTAGCTTTGGTGGATCACTTGCTTAGGAGTCATCACCAGGACACAGCTGGGGGCGTGACAATGAGCACGACCGCTTTTTCGCTTAGGAAGAACGCTTTCATGCAAATTCAGAACTTGTATTACTTTGTTAGATGTATTCACACTTCGTACTTGGATGGATGTAATAAAAAATTTTCATAATAAAGCAAAGAATTTAACACATTTGTTGTTTAGATCTTGCCTTGTTTTGAGATTTGAGATTTTACTCGTTGTTGTGCCTGCTCGGGGAGCGGTTCTGGTTCCGAAATGCTTGGAATGATTTGGAATGTAGCTCCCAAACGGGATTCGTTCCCTAATGGTACCTGCAAGTGTTTAACTGGGTAGGGGGACCTCCCGTCTTCGAGGTTGTGTTATCATGTTGGTCCTGGCGGACGAATGGCTCGGGGGACTCTCAGGGTAGGCCTCATTGCATGGCGCCTCCGAGCGATTAATATGGGCCTGCCTCGGCATTCCGGGATGCCTCCCGAGGGGTCACCGTCGGGTGTGAAGACCAATTTAGGCAGTTGACCTGCTCGGCGGCCGTCAGGGCATATCTCATTATAGGCTGTCTCAAACATCCAATGTGGGCGAGCCTCCTTCTTATAGGAAGCCCCAAAGGGTCATCATCGGAGTGAAGATCCATTTAGGTAGTTGACCTGCTCAGACAGCCATTAGGATATATCCCATTATAGACTGGCTCACTCTGTCTTTCAGGAAGCCCCCGAGGGTCGCCGTCAGGGTGATGACCCATATAGGAGGTTGACCTGCTTGGGCGGCCATCAGGGTATATCCCATTATAGGTTGGCTCCAAGCATCCATCGTAAGCGAGTCTCCATCTTTCAGAAAGCCCCCGAAGGGTCGCCATCAGGGTGAAGACCCGTATTGGCGGCTGACTTGCTCGGGCAGTCATCAGGGTATATCCCATTATAGGCTGGCTCTGAGCAATCAACGTAGGTGAGCCTCCATCTTTTAGGAAGCCCCTCGAAGGGTCACCATCAGAGTGAAGACACGTATAGGAGGTTGACCTACTCGGGCTGCCATCAGGGTATATCCATTATAGGCTAGCTATGAGCATCCAACGTGGGCGAGCCTCCGTCTTTCAGGATGCCCCCGAAGGATCACCGTCAGGGTTGATCTGCTCGGGCGACCATGACGATATATCCCATTACTCCGAGCATCTTATGTGGGCGAGACTCCATCTTTCAGGAAGCCCCCGAAGGGTCGCTGTCAGGGTGAAAACCCGTATAGGCGGTTGACCTGCTCGGGCGGTCATCAGAATATATCCCATTATAGGCTGGCTACGAGCATCCAATGGGGTAAGCCTCCATCTTTAGGAAGCCCCGAAGGGTCACCGTCAGGGTGAAGACCCGTATAAGTTGACAATGCGTGCTATACTCGGGGATATATCATAGTTGGATGGAATAGATTAAGATGGCCGAAAATGATCTTTTCATTGAATGTAATATAACTTACACATAATATTTCTTCAAGTGAAAAAAATTCCATTGCTTATTGAACTGGTTCCCATCTTGACCGGCCAAGGTGTATGACCCCTTGCCTCCCCGAGCGATGATGATGTAGGGGCCCTCCCAGTTGGTTCCCACCTTCCCTTGGTCCCTCTTTCCCGTGCTCTGAATCACTCATTTCAGGACTAGGTCTCCGACTTGAAATTTTTGAGACTTCACCTCTTGTGGTGAGCGGCTCGGATTTGCTGTTGATAGGCCCGCTATGTGAATTTGGGCCTGTTGTCGCATTTTCTCTGAGTGATCCAGCATCAGGTGGAGCAAGGAGTCGTTCTGGTCTTGGTCCACCCCTTCCACTCGGAGTGTCGGGATGCTGATGTCGACCGAGATGATCGTTTTCATTCCTTATGCTAGCGAGAATGGGGTATCTCCGGTCGTGACTCTTTAGTAGTCCTGTAAGCCCAGAGTACTTCGGGAAGTTTCTCTACTCATTTGCCTTTAGCCCTACACAGAACTTGTACATGATGTCCAGGATAGTGCGATTGCTGATTTCGGCTTAGCCATTATCTTGAGGATAGTAGGGCGAGGAGAAATGATGTGTGATTTTATACTTGCCACAGAAACTCGCCACTTGTCTGCCGGCGAAGTTCATTCCATTGTCGGAAATAATGTTGTGGGGGAGCCCAAAGCGGCATACTATGTTCTGCCATAGGAACTTCACAATTGTTGCCCAGTGACTTCAGAGAGTGGCGCTGCCTCGACCCATTTGATGAAGTAGTTGATGGTTATCAGGAAGAGCCGTAATTGAGATTGTGCCCGAGAAAGTGACCCGACCACATCCAATCCCCATTGCATGAAGGGCTAAGGGCTGTGTCAGGCGTGGAGGTCAGTACTTGGTCTGTTTGAAGCCGGAGCAAACCTTTGACATTGCAGGCATCTTTTCACATAATACTTAGCGTCGTTGAACATTTTAAGCCAGTAATACCCTTGGTTGATAACTTGTGGGCGAGGGAGCATCCTCCCACGTGGTTTCTACAGTGGCCGTCGTGGATTTTCTGCATGACTCTCTGAGCTTCGTCTAGCCCGAGACATCTCAGATATGGGTCAGGATGGAGACTGGAGTAAGATTTCTTGTATAGGGTATCCCGAGGAGTGTGTACCTGGAGGCTAAGCGCTGGAGCTTTCGTGCTTCTGCCTTGTTGCTAGGGAATGTTCCGTCCTTTAGGTAGGCGATGATGGGGTCCCTCCACCCCGGTGAGGTGTCGAGGCGTAGGATTTCCCCGGTTGGTTGCTGGACACTCGGATTGGTGATGTGCTCAATTGGGATTTGCACCTGAACTAAAATTATATGACTGCCTCTAGGTTGGCAAGTAAGTCAGTGTGATTGTTTTCCGATCTTGGGATCCATCTGAAGTCACATCGGGGAACCTTAGACTTCAATTTGTGGACGAGTTGTAGATACTCAGCCATCCGAGAATCTCTTGCGATGTATCCCCGATGACTTAGTTGACTATCAATAAGGAGTCACTGAACTTTATGTCCCGATACTTTGAGACTGATGGCCACTCAGATCCCAGCCAGGACAGTCTTATACTCAGCTTCGTTGTTGGTGTTGGCCCAAAGGCCCATCACTCTAGTTTTAATGATGATTAACTCATGTAGTTATAGTACTAATGATCTTGTGTTTAATTAGTCTCAGATTTGTGATCAAGATCTTAGTTGATATTAGCTTCAATAAAGAATTTAAAGTCAAGTTTTAGAGCTAACACGGTTTGATTCAAAAGCTATGCATCAAGACCACATCAAGTACTCAAGAGGAGTTTAGCTCTTTGGATCAAAGTTGGACCAAGTCAAGAAGGAGAAGAAGACTTCAAGTGAAGACTTCAAGAGAAGACTTGTGTCTAGGTTTGTTTTGTTAAGATTTTATTTTTAGATAAAATGTTAAAGATAGAATAGTTTGTGGATTGCTCAAGTATATCATATACACTCACACACAAGATTTATTGTGTTTTCATAAAAGATTTTTCACTTGGAAAAGAGTTTTCATTTGGAAAAATACAAAAGAGTTTTTATTTAGAGAAAATGGTTTTGATTAAAAACTATAAACATTTTTAGTGCTTATTGTCAAAAACATAGATATTTCATCATTTATTGTGTAGTGGATCATATCCATACATACTATACTTTAAAAGTGTTTAAAATATCTTGTTTTTGTATGTGGAGAAGTTTTGGAAAATCTATTTGGAAAAATACAGATTTTGTTTTATGCCAAAATTTCTTAGTTACAAAATAGTTCAAAATGTTTGTAACATGTCTTGATTTTACTCAAACATGTTGTATTATCAAAGTATTATATTGAACTTATTTTGTAGATTTTAGAGGATTTATGGGATTTTATTTTAAAAATAAAACCAAGTTTTTAAATCCTAAAAAATTGTTTCAGGCTTTTGCTGGTTGACGGGCCGGTCGACCGAGTTAGGAGTCGGTCGACCGAGAGTCGGTCGACCGACGTGCACAAGCGTGCATGCCTAGTTTGGCTGGAGGGCCGGTCGACTGACCCGGTCGACCGTCCAGAGAGCTCTGCTCTCTGAAAAGCCCCGGTCGACCAGGCGGTCGACGGTAGAGAGCTCTGCTATCTGTTCCAGGCCACGGCGACTGGGCCGGTCAACCGCTGGCTCAACGGTCAAAAATCTGACCGTTGGCCGGTCGACCGGGCAGTCGACCGACAGCCATCCAGGCTGTTGATTTGGCCCCAACGGCTAGTTTTTCCTAGCCTATAAAAGGGGCTTTATGGACTGTTTTAAACAAGATTTCAAGTGAATTTTTGCACCAGTTTTCCTACTCTATTAAGAGGTTTTCTCCACTTATTTTAGAGCCAAATACTTCCATTCAAAAGGAGAGTTTATCAAGAGTTTTCAAAAAGTCTTTCTTGTGTTTTTCACCACAACTTCCATCCTTGTTTTTCTCACAATCACTTGAGCTATCCATTGCTATACGTATCCTATAGGGAATCTTTATTGTGAGAGAATTTTAGGTGATCAAGTGTTTAGATCACCAAAGTTTACATCTTTGCTTTGAGGAGGTGAACTTGTGTGTTCGTGGTATTTTGAGTTCAGTGAGAGCTTTGCAGAGGTGCGGCCTCGGCAAGCTTGCTGCTTGCGGTGTGTTGTTCTTGCAGGACAAAAGAGAGACTAGAGACTTCTTGTAGGTGTTGCGGTACCGAGTGATCCGGTGGGATCGATTTTAGTGGAAATCCTTCATAGTGTTGAAGGCGATGACGTAGAGCAAGTGTGCTCGAACCTCGAAACAATTCTCCCGTGTTCGCGATTGCTCTCTCTCTCTATCTTTACTTGTCTTTATATCTTGCACGCTCATATTGTCTTTATCTTTATATGCTTGATATTCTGCTTAAATTGTTATATGCTTAGGGATTGTTGCTAACACTTGTATTCAACCAAGAGAGCCAAAGCGGCACCTCAACTCTTATGTAGGAGAATCTTGAGGAGTTAGTCTAGAGCCCTTCACGGGGAATCCGGCTACACTCTTGTGTTATACTTGGTGTTTAGCATAAGAAGTTTTAGTTTGCATAAATAGTTTTAATCCGCATTAATTGACCATTAGATTAGCTAGTCACCTATTCACCCCCTCTAGGTGATTATAGTTGGATGCAGGAAAGCGCGAGAGTGAAAAACTGTTCGATGATGGAACTTTTGGGGTGATGAGGATGATCTCGATGACTACCCCTTGCTGTTTGAAGCTCTATCCATATTTAGGATCCACCCTTCTAGATGTTCAGTATGCTTTACGTCCCCTAGGGGAAGAAGCAGCAATGAAGTCGGCTAAGACCTGGCATTTGATCGTTGTCCTTGACTTGTATCTAAGCTTGTAGGATCTTAGTTCTAAGGCCCACTTGAAATCCACCCAGTTGCTTCTGAGTTTTTTATGATGCTTCTTGGGGGTGCTCAGTGTCAACTGTGATTGAGAAGGTTTGGAAATAGTGCTTGAGCTTCCTTGAAATGATGAAGAGAGCAAGTACCAGTTTTCTAGCCTTTGATATCTGGTTTGTGGGTCGCTCATGGAATGGCTGGCGTAATACACTAGTTTCTAGATACCTTCATCTTTCTGAACTAGAGCTCCGATCACCGCTGAGTCTGAGACCGTGAGATAGAGAAATAGTGTCTCTCTTGAGGAAGGTTTTGTCAATAGGGTCGGTGAGGCCACGTACTTCTTCAGTCCCTAGAAAGACGTCTCGAACTCCTCATTCCAACAGCAGTCGGATCCATTCTTCTATAAGACTTAAAAAAAATGGCTGCACTTGTCGTGGATCGGCTGATGAACCAATTAAGGGCTGCAAGGACACCCGTTCAGCGTCTGAATCTCCTTCACACAAGTGGGTGACTACATATTCATAATTGCAGATATTTGATCAGAGTCATCTTCGATGCCCCATTGAGTGATCAGATATCCCAAGAACTTCCCGGAGGCCACCCCAAACGTACATTTTTCGTGATTGAGCTTACTTGTATTGCTTAAGGAGGTTGAAGGCTTTGTCTAGATGCTGGAGGTGATCCATACGCTGTACACTCTTCACCAACATATTTTTGATGTAAATCTCTATGATCTCTCGTTCAGGTCCTGAAAAACTTTATTGACCATTCGCTGGAAGGGGCCCCTGCGTTCTCGAGTTCGAAGGGCATTACCCTGTAGCAATAGATCCCCGATCAATAGTGAAGGCTATTTTATCTTTGTCTGGGGGTGCATCTTGATCTGATTGTAGCCGGAATAGGCATTCATGAAGCTAAAGAGCTCGTGGTATGTCATTGCCTCCACTAATTGATCGATCCTCGAAAGGGGATAACTGTCCTCAGGCAAGCTTTATTGAGATTGGTGAAGTCAATGCAGACTTTTCACTTCACATTCTTTTCTTAATGAGGACGGGATTAGAGAGCCAGTCAGGGCAAAACGTCTCTCAGATAAAGCCTGCTTGAAGTAGGCGATTGACTTTGTCGCTGGTGGCACGACTCCTTTCTTCGTTCATTCTCTTGGGATTCTGCTTTACCACCTTGGTGTCTGCTTTAATGGAAAGCTTGTGATAGATGACCTCGGGATCGATTCCAGTTATATCGGTGGGAGACCACGCCAATGCATCTGAATTTTCTGATAAGAATTGTTTGAACAATGTCTTCTCGTGAGGTGTAGGCTTGAGCCAATCAGAAGAGTCCGCTCGGGGTGACCGGGGTCTACCTGAATGTGTCAGACTCCTCCTCGGTGTTATGTTGGGGTTTCCCGACATGGCAAGTGAGTTAGGGTCTCGACTTTCACCATGCTGTGATTGCTATTGATCAGCAATACTCTTTACTTCTTGTCTACATGAGAGTCTTCCTAAAGCCCTCTTAGGAGGTCTTTTGCGCCCAACCTGACCTCTTTTGGGTTACTGCTGCAACTATTCTCGCCATCGCCTGATCACCTCTGATGTTGGCCATTCTAGATGGTGTGGGGTATTTCAGTAGCTGATGATGGGTATATGGGACCGCTCTCATCATGTGGGATCCACGGCCTCTGAGGATGGTGTTGTACGGAGATTGAACGGTGAGGATACAGAACTCTGTGATGATGTTGAAAGGGTTCGCGCGAACTGGCAACTTGACTGTGCTAGGGGAACGCGCTTCGCCCCTGTCAAAAACTGTAGAGGAGCGATTGTGTCCAGGGGTGATCACTTTCAGGCTGCTCGGAAGTATCTCCATTAGATTTAGAGCGTAGCCATAAAGGATGTTGACGCTACTCTCCCTGTCAACCAAGATCTTCGACATTTTGCAGCATTCAACGTGTACCGTCACGACCAAAGCGTCGTTGTGCGGGAAGTGCACAGAATAGATGTCTTCTTTTGAGAAAGAGACTGGCCTGCCAGGAGATGTAGGAGGATGAGTCACTGTCACTGGGAGTGGTCTCTTTAGGCTTCATTGACATAGATAGTCCTCTCCTTAGTGATGGTGCCTTCCATAGAGGAGTTCCCGAAGATAGCGTGACAATGTGTGCTGCTCAGGTGTTCATCAGTAGTCCTGAGCTGCCTCTGCACCCTAATCTTCGATGGCAATCCGTGGTTGAGGATGAACTCAGAGATATCCCTCATTTACCAGGTCATGCAGGCATCATCGGAGGGTTCAACAGTCCACTATGTGGTGGTCCCTCCTTCATGAAAAGCACAGTAGTCAAAAGATTGAGGCCTTTCGGGTTAGGTGGGAGAGGTTTGGCTCGACGCTTGACCCATGACTGGTCCTTGAGAGCATTGAAGATGTGATCGATGAGTACTCTGAATGGGATAGGTTATGCTCTACTTCATTTCCATGTTGGATTTGGTAGTGCACCTAGAAGCTTTATGATGGCGGCGGAGTTATGGCTCGGGTTCTTTCTCAGAGGGAATTATGGCTTCGACTTCTCAATCTCGGGCCCTTATCTTAGGTGGCAAATGGATGTGGCCCGAGTCGCCTCTTCTATCTGGATGTACTTCTGCGCCCAGATGAGTATATCTGTCATCTTGGTGAGCATTCTCACCAGATATTTGTAGAAGGGGTTCGTAACTTGCAGCCAGTTGATGAAGATGGCTGTGACTACGTCCTTATTACAATTGTATACTTGGGCCATCTGGCTCTGAAAGTAGTTGTCGTAGTTCTTCAGACTCTTCTTAAATTTCATTTGACAGTGAGAAGGTGGTTGTTGTTCCTCTGAAATCCCTCCGAGAAGCAAACTGGTGAAGAATGTGTCGGTCACATCATGAAAGTTTTGGAGCGAGTTTCTTGGGAGGGAGTAAAACCAGTGGTAGGCAACTCCCTGAGGCTGGACGGGAACGCCGAAATAGAAGAAGATCGTCGTGAGTGTAGACCACCATTTATCCTGATATTGGCATAGATGTAGGAGGGGATTAGAGGTTCCCGAGTAGTGGTCGAAGGTCGGTATCACGAACTTTTCGGGAAGCGGAGCATGGTAATTTACTTTAACAATGGTGAGTCGAAAGGTCTCAGCCCACTGTACTCCATTTTCTTTGGAAACTGCTAGCACGATTGGTTGAGCCCCTCCTGAACCATATCTGAGACGCGTCCTCTGTCACTCCTCGCTTCCAAAATACGCTGGAGCGGAGACGCGACGAGAGTCAGCGACACATATACGCAAGGAAAATACCTCACGTATACACTCTAAGCCTTAAGTAACCCAGAACAAGCTATAAAAATCTATTAAAAGAATAATGATCACTGCAATACTACATATAGATGTCCATATATGATAACACATGAAATAAGAAATAAAATAGAAGCTAAAACTGATATACAGGAATTAAAGAATAATTGCAGGAATAAAGGAGTAAAAGAGAGATTAGAATACCTGTGTTCAAGAAGAGAGAAACTCCAGCTCCCCGCAACATGTACAGTCTCATCGAACAACTGAACAATATAAGAAAGCATCCAATATCTGTACATGCAAATCCAGGGTCGTTAGAAAGTGAGCTAATGAGTGTGTAAGAAAAAGAGAAAGTGCTCGTGCATATAAACAGTGTGTACATATATCACTAAATAAGTGAGAAACAACGAGATAATAGTAACATATATAAACCGATAACCAATTAATAACATGTTACATTTGTAAATAAGAATAACTCACAACTGTGAAATGAATAATGATGTCAAAAGATGTGTAACCTAAATATATCTCAATCTTATGGTTATTATTAATTTAACTAATGTAGTACTTAACTATGTCGAATAGCACAGCCGTTTTTTCACATATCAAACTAATATTATCGTTGTTGTAACTACCTATCAGTATAGTGCATGTGTTTTAAAAGGGTACCGTGCATGCCTGGTACCACGATCTAACACCCCTGGTGCTGAATTAGGACAAGCCGCAAGGCTCTAATAACTGAAGACCAAGCCCCACACGAAAGACAACTAGTGTGGCACCTAATCCGGGCATAGCCCTGACAACTGACAATTAATAGGTAGCCAATATTACCTTGGTTCCCCATGGCGAACCCACAACTCGGCATACATCGGGTCCATAACAGGCATAACTCTGAATCTCTCATAACGGGTCTGGGTCACTGTACCACGTCACCGAAACCACATGAACTCACATGAAAATGCACCCCTACACATGCACACACCACATACATGCACATACCCATTTAACAACATACATATTATAATCCTACTTACATAAACAATATACACGCATATTATAATCCACAACATACATATATCCATCATTCACCTAATGAGTAATAGAGAAAGGGAAAGCTTACGACAAGGGGAGGGAGCCATCGACTCCGGGCTCCGACGGATGCCGGTATGCCAGAGAGGATCAACGGAGGGGCACGGAGGAGCCGGAGGCTCTGGGGGCTGCTGTGGAGTAGATCGGGGAGTCACGGGCTTCGACGGAGCTCGCCGGAGAGGATGATGGAGAGGGGGTTTATGAAAGTACATCTAGAGGGGGGGTGAATAGGTGAATGGCTAATCTAATGACAAATGATGTGGAATAAAAAATAAATTGCAACACACTTAGTGTAACCATAGAGTGTAGCCGAATTCCCAGTGAAGGGCTCTGGACTATCTCCTCTAAATTCCTCTAAATAAGAGTTGAGGTGCTATATGAAGCTGTTTTAGTTGAACACAAGTATGGGCACCACACAAGCAATACCAAGCACATAAGTATGATATGAACAATATGAAATAATGCAAGGTAAATAAGAGAGAGAGAGTTAAGAGATAGTGGATCAATCGCAAACACAAAGATATGTTTCGAGGTTCGAGCCACTGCTCTACGTCTCCGCCTTCACACAGAAGGATTTCACTATATCATCCACACAGGACTTCCCACACAGGGAACCTCCACTGAGGATTTGGGTAATACAAAACTAGGAGTACACAACTCCCCTCTCCAACAAATACAACCTCTTCACAAGAGGCAAGGCACAACAACTATCACCTCTACACTTAGAGGGACGGACACTTAGCCAAAACAAGATCAACCTCTAAATAGAGGGATAAGGCTCAAAGCCAATCAACAACCTCAATGACCTCTACATTCGAGGGATACCAACAAAACCAAACTCAACCTCCACAATCACCTCTATACTAGAGGGATACCAAAAATACAAGGAAGGTTACCACTCTTGGTGGTCTCAACAACCACAAACAATTTTCCTCACAAAACAAGATCCTAATAGATAGGATAGATATAATAGCTCAAGTGTGAGAAAATAAAGAGTTTTAAAAATCAAAATCACAAAGAAAAACTCTTGAGAAAAACTCTAGATTGAAATATAAATAAAGATCAAAACCAATTCCAAAGACTCTTCTTTTCTTTGATTTTTCCAACCCTTTAAAACAAATAAAGATAAAATCTTTAAGCCCAAAACTCTTTTAAAAACTTGCTGTTAAACACTTAGAAAGATAAGAAATTTTGCTCTCTAAAACCATGAAGAAACCAGCTCAAGAGATGGGTATTTATACCCTCTCAAAAATCTGCCCGTTGGCAGTCTGGAAAAGGCAGAATTGCCCTTCCGGTCGAACGCCCGAACGACCGGCCAACGATCATTTTTATGACCGTTGTGCCTCCGGTCGACCGGGCCGCCCGGTCGACCGGGCCTGGATACAGAGAGCAGAAGCTCTCTGCCAGTTGACCGCCCGGTCGACCGGGGCCAGATCTAAAGAGCAGAGCTCTTTAGACGGTCGACCGCCCGGTCGACCAGCCCACCAGCCGAATGACTTGTGCATGTTTGTGCACATCGGTCGACCGGACCGGTCGACTGACTTCTGCAGCGGTCGACCGGCAGAAGGCCAGGTCCAACTTTTTAAGGGATTAAAAACTTGTCTTTTTATCTTCAATTAAATCCACAAAATCTCAAAAATTTCACAAAAATAAGTTCTTATTAGATCTTTGAAATACAAATATATGTGACTAAAATTCAACACATATTATAAACAATTGAACCATTTTGGTGATACTGAAATTTGACTTAAACACAAAATCGGTATTTACCAAAACTTGGATTCTTGAAATAGAAAAGCGTTTTCTTTAAAACTCATATGAATACAAAAATATGATATTGAAATATTTTTGAAGCATATTGTACATGGATAGAATCCAATATACATAAAAGATATTATATCTATGCTTTTAACATGAAATCTAAAATCCGGTTAAACTGAAAACTAAAACCAAAAAATTTTAAACTTGTATGTGTATGTGAACTTGAGCATATCAACACTATCTACCTTTACGTAAGATCTAAACACAATCTTAAACTAAATAAACCGAGGTCTTCTTATAGAACTCCTTCTCCAAGTCGACTCGATCCAAACGCGATCCAACGAGCTTGACTCCAACCGAGTACTAGATGCAATCTTGACGCTCGAGTTCTTGAATTAACATGTAAAAGCTCCAAAACTCCTTTGTTGAAGTTAATCACCTACTAATATCTTGATCAAATACCTGAAACTAAAATCATAACATTATTAGTAAACTATAACTACATGAGTTAATCATCATCAAAACTAGAGCGATGGGCCTCTGGGCCAACAATCTCCCCCTTTTTGATGATGACAAAACTTATGGAGTTATATATGCATGGATTAACGTTAAGCTTCATAGAAGCTCCCCTTAACGCATGCATAGCACTAAGCAATAAAGATATTCAATGAACACATATTAACATATTTGCTTTGCTACCCATTGAAAACAAAACATATATGCTCTGATACCAATTAAAAAAAATAAACATGCATATAGATGACATAAATATACATATATAAAACTCTCAAACTTCTTTTCTCCCTTTTTGTATAAAACAAGGAAATCATGCATAAACATGGGAAATGTATAAAACAAGGTAATCATGCATAAACGTGGGAAATCATAAACATGGGAAACATGCATAAACATGCATATATAAAACTCCAAATTTCTCTCCCTCTTTTTGTCAAATCATCAATAAAGGGGCATATATAAACTTAAAAACAATTTTCTTCCTCTTGGTCAAATCAAACAAGAAGGATGTATATACGATATACATTCATGCAGTAGAGAGATGTAAAGTTAACTCTCCCTGCATATATGCATTATATGAAAAAGAGATGACTAAACCCTAATCACATAACACATAATATACAATGTATAAAAGGAGATGTGAAGCTCCCTCTACACACGTGTACTACATACCAAAGAGAGGTCAAGCTCCTCAATATAAAATACACTCAACATGAATCTATATATAGAAAAGATGTTAAGCTTTTCTTGCATATAAGCAATACATATCAAAATAATGTGATACCAATTGAAAAATATATTAATTGATAATAAAGGTATACATCGAATCATCATGATTCCAATTTATGATACCAATAGAAAATAAACAAAGCATTTTAAGATACCAATTGAAAGTAAACAAAATTTTAAGATACTAAAAGATATCAATTGAAAATATATCTTGATTCCAATTTAAAATGTCTTGTAAATCTTGATACCAATAGAAAATGAGACATTGTATGTTTTTGATACCAATTGAAATAATATATATATATTGAAAATCTTGATACCAAATGAAAGTAACAACCAATTGAAAGTAAAAACCAAATTATTTTAGGTAAACATAACTCATACCAATATAGATACCAATTTAAAATGAAACATGATACCAATATTGAAAATGTTAGCATATTCAAAAAAAAGTATTTTCATCGTAAAGAATAGGAGTAAGATACCAATTGAAAACTAAAATCGATTGAAAGATACCAATTGAAAGATAAAACATGAATTTTCTCCCCCTTTATGAAATACCAATAAAATAATGTATAAGCTTATATAAGATACCAATTGAGAAATAATTGACATTTAAGGAGTAAATCAAGCTTAGCATAAGCATAATTTGTGCTTTAAGATGTAAAGATATAGTAAGCACAATCAAATCACATATATGTATGAAAATATAAATACCAATCGAAATTGATACTATTTGAAGTTTAAAGCATTCATATATAGAAAACACAAATATGAGTATACAAAAAATATCAATTGTGATACTAATTGAAAATACAATGAGGATCAAATGTATAACTCATAATTACCTCCCTTTCATGCACATGTTTAAAATTTTTTTTCAATAAGAGTACACAAGGCATGGTCGCCCATCCGTCCGCCCTTCGATGGTAGGGATTTTCAAAAATAAGTTTTGAAAATAGTTTAACAAGTTTGAAAATTTCTACCAATTGAAGAATAAAGACTAGTTTAAGGATAATTTTAAAACTAGTACGGAATCCTTCAAGTAAGGAATAAAACAAGAATATATCCATGAAAATATGAAAATCTCACAATTATCAACACTTAATTAGCAATAAAGCTCATATAAGCTGATGGAAACAAATCATGAGTAAACATCAAACATAAAGTGTAAAAGACATGTAATCAACAAAATCATGAAAATAGGGCATTTAATCTCAATATGAAATTTCTTTATAAACATGAAAACCAAAATAATTCAAACTTCAAGGCATATGTATATTATATCTAAAGTAGAAGTATACATACATATGCAAAAACAATTGAGTACATAAAGAAATTTTGCATGAAACACAAATGACTCAAGGGTTTACATGTATATCCAATAGTTTAGACAAAATTAACATATGCATGAAGCTAAACACATATATATGAAAAACATGTCCAAAAATAGGGAATACAAGTTGAAATGCGAGAATAATTAAAACTAGGCTATACTAGTACATCTAATGGGTACAAATAAGTATTTAAGTACAAACATATAATAATTAATTTGTGGCCCACAAGTTGTACAAGTATATACACAAGTTCTAATGAAGGCTACATCCAAATATGTAATCAAAACTATGAAGTGCAAGATCATAAACAAAACCAATATTACCATTATGTATATACACATGTCTTAGAGTTATGATGTACACTATAGTGAGAACACAAAATATAGATCCATGTGAACATGGGTGTATCTCAATTACTAATCGTGTATGTCATAAATCTAATTATCATGGCATATAACACAATGAGCATTAAACTTTGACATGCTAAAAATCAATAATATGAAAGCATGTAAACATAAATAAGGAGTTAGAGATAGTTATCAAAACCATTAGGGCTAATTTCTAGGTCTCCAAACCATGGTGATCCTCCCACCAAACTCCTCTTGAAAGTGATGCATCCAAAATTCTCACCGTTTAGCTCGGAACGCATTCACCTCAAGGCACCAATGCCCTCACGTCAAGCGAGAGCCCACACCTACATCAAATAAAATAGGAGTGGATTTTGGTACCCATACTCTATTGGGTTTATGGGGGTTAGCACCTTTCCTAACCCAAATAAATTTATTTGCAAAATTTACATTATGTACTCTATCATAACAAACTTTGCAAGGTGGCCCTTACGTCCACAATGTGTACAAGTGTACACATGAGCATACCTAGTGTCATGTGTGTGAACATGAGAAGCATATGTATGCAGTGTATGGTGTGCATGCATATGTGGAACTTATTTCTTTTGAAACATGGATTCCAAGCAGTCATAAGATAACTAAATAACTTGCTAAACAAACAATTAAATAACAATAACATGAATAAGCGTGCAGATAAAAGACAAGTAAAACAACTGTAAATAAACAACTGACATCATAATGTGTAACCTAGCAATATCACTAATCTGGTATATAAATCTGGTCATGGTTATAATCATATGTCTATCATAGTGATATATATGTACAATCAGGTGATTATGGTCAGTCACAATACATTAACAGTTCATTATCATTTATTATGTTAGCGAACACCAATTGCCACCTGTAATAGACGCATTCCATACTACGCTTACTACATGTGTCCGTGTGTGGTTCATGGCACATTGGCTCAAAGTAGAGCCCAAACAATCAACACTCTTCTTTAACATACATATATCATTTTCAATAATAGTAGAAGAGGTGGAGGATGCAATAGGAACACTAGATGATGAAGTATGGCAAACATGTGAATCTAAATTATTTTTCAAAGATTTATTTTCATTAGAAATCAAATCCAATTCTTTTGAAATAGAAGCAATTTTGTTTTTCAAATATTGGTTTTCTTTCAAAACAAAATCAAGTTTTGAAGATAGAACCTCATTATTCTTTAAAACGTCATCACAATTATTTTTACTTTTTAAGATTTTGTTTTCATATAAGACAAGATCAAGTTGGCATTTCAATGAGTCCCTTTCATTTGAAATCTCATCCCTTTCTTAGAAAGCCATGTTAAGTTTTGAAAACAGATCCTTATTTTCTTCTTTCATTTTAAAAGTTTTCTTTTTCAAGAGTTGGTATTTTTGTAATAGGTTTTCACAAACAAGAGATAGATCTTCATTTAATACATCGGCATCAACATAATCATCACCGGAAGAACTAGCACTATCATCTAATTGAGTTTCCGAATTTACCTCAAGGGAGTCATTCCCTTGGACCATATAGCAAGCTTGATCGGATTCATCCTCACTAGATTCCTTTTCCACATATTTGGTGTTTGAAGCTTTGGAGAGGTCAAGGTGTTCCACACTGCAAAGGCGTAATCACAATGAGAAACCATAAAATGATAATCTTTGTTTAGAGTGCTCCTAAGTGCCTCAAGGGCTTATGCGTTGGCCTCTATATGCTCGCTATTACCAAGATAAGATTTCTTGATAGCGGCAAGGTAAACATGCATTCTTAGGGTCTTGAGATACATGCTCATCTTAAGCTTTTACATATCGATGTTAGAAACATCAAATATGGGAGGGGCAAGGTAATCCATGAGTGTGTGTAAACAAATAAATGTGCAAATGCACATGTAGATTAGCTAACCAAGATCTCACTCCTAGGTGGTTAAACCCAATATCAGGAGCGTAGGCTCTGATACCAATTGAAAGTACACCTAGAGGGAGGGTGAATAGGTGTATGGCTGATCTAATGACAAATGATGCGAAATTAAAAAACAAATTACAACACACTTAGTACAACCAAAGAGTGTAGCCGAATTCGCGGTGAAAGGCTCTGGACTATCTCCTCTAAATAAGAGTTGAGGTGCTATATGAAGCTCTCTTGATTGAACACAAGTATGGGCACACACAAGCAATACCAAGCATATAAATATGATATGAACAATATGAAATAATACAAGATAAATAAGAGAGAGAGTTAAAAGATAGTGGATCAATCGCAAATACAAAGATATGTTTCGAGGTTCGAGCCACTGCTCTACGTCCCCGCCTTCACACAGAATGATTTTCACTATATCGTCCACACAGGACTTTTTCACATAGGGAACCTCTACTGATGATTTGGGTAATACAAAGTAGGAATACATAACTCCTCTCTCTAACAAATACAATCTCTTCACAAGAGGCAAGGCACAACAACTATCACCTCTATACTTAGAGGGATGTGCACTTAGCCAAAACAAGATCAACATCTCAATAGAGGGATAAGGCTCAAAGCCAATCAACAACTTCAATCACCTCTATACTTAGAGAGATACCAACACAACCAAACTCAACCTCCACAATCACCTCTACATAAAAGGGATACCAACAAATACAAGGAGGGTTACAACTCTTGGTGGTCTCAACAACTACAAACCAATTTTTCTCACAAAATAAGATCCTAATAGATATGATAGATATGATAGCTCAAGTGTGAGAAAATAAAGAGTTTAAAAATTAAAATCATAAAGAAAAACTCTTAAAAAAACTCTAGATTGAAATATAAATAAAGATCAAAACCAATTCCCAAAGACTCTCCTTTTTTAATTTTTTTAAACCCTTTAAAACAAATAAAGATAAAATCTTTAAGCCCAAAACTCTTTTAAAAACTTGCTGTTAAACGCTTAGAAATATAGGAAATTTTTGTTCTCTAAAACCATGAAGAAACCAGCTCAAGAGATGGGTATTTATACCTTCTCAAAAATTTGCCCGTTGGCAGTCTGGAAAGGGCAGAATTGCCCTTCCGGTCGACCGCCCGGTCGACCGGCCAACGGTCATTTTATGACCGTTGTGCCTCCGGTCGACTTTCTGGTCGACCGGGCCTGGATACAGAGAGCAGAAGCTCTCTGCCGGTCGACCGCCTGGTCGACGGGGGCCAGATCTAGAGAGCAGAGCTCTCTGGACGTCGACCGCCTAGTCGACCGGCCCACAAGCCCAATGGCCTGTGCACGTTTGTGCACATCGGTTGACCGGACCGGTCGACCGACTTCTACAGCGGTCGACTCGCAGAAGGCCAGGTCTAACTTTTTAAGGAATTAAAAACTTGTCTTTTTTATCTTCAATTAAATCCCACAAAATCACATAAATTTCACAAAAATAAGTTTTTATTAGATCTTTGAAATATAAATATGTGTGACTAAAATTCAACACATATTATAAACAATTTGAACTATTTTTGTGATATTGAAATTTGACTTAAACACAAAATTGGTATTTTTCAAAACTTGAATTTTTGAAATGGAAAACTGTTTTCTTCAAAACTCACATGGATACAAAATCATGATATAGAAACAACTTTGAAGCATATTGTATATAGATAGAATTCAATATACATAAAAAATATTATATCTATGTTTTTGACATGAAATCCAAAATCCGGTTAAACCGAAACCAAAACCAATAAACTTTAAACTTGTGTGTGTATGTGAACTTGAGCATATCAACACTATCTACCTTTATACAAGACCTAAACATAATATTAAACTAAACAAACCAAGGTCTTGTTGTAGAACTCCTTCTCCAAGTCGACTCGATCCAAACGCGATCCAACGAGCTTGACTCCAACCGAGTACTAGATGCAATCTTGACGCTCGAGCTCTTGAATCAACATGTGAAAGCTCCAAAACTCCTTTGTTGAAGCTAATCACCAATAATATCTTGATTAAATATCTGAAACTAAATATTATTAGTAATCTATAACTACATGAGTTAATCATCATCAAAACTTGAGTGATGAGCCTCTGGGCCAGCAGTTTGGCCATTGGAGTTTGCCATGGGCTGCAACTCCTGGGCTGCCATGGTATAAGGGCTGTGCGACAAGATGGAGGAGGAGATTAGGGTTGTGTTTAGGGTATAAGATTAGGAGATGATTAAATAGGGTAGATATTGGGTTATTGGGTATTGGGTTGATTAGGCTTGTGTAAATGCCAATGGGTTATGGGCTAATAGGATTAATAGGTATGGATCAAGATTATAATATAATGGGCAGGAATCAAGGATTAAAGGGTATAGGAAATTATACTACTAATACCAAACATATTAATAATAAAACGTAATAATAACAATAAGAATAATAACAACAATAATAATACTAACAATAATAATAATAGTAATGATAATCATAATGAATCGATAAAATATATTAATAACAACTATCACTAATAATACTAATAATAATAGTATTATTATACTAATTAACCATAATCATAATAATAATAACAGAAACAAAATATATCAATAATAATAACACTAATAATTATAAATAATAATCAAAATTAAATGATAGTAATAACAGTATGATAACAACAACAAAAATAATAAAATCATAAACCAAGTTAATAATAATAATAAATAAGGTAAAATAAAATTATAGCAAAATAAATATTTAGAAAAATTAAAAATACAGTATTTTAAAGTGGGAATATTACATCCTCTATGTGAGGGAACTTTAGGGTGAGTTCTCAGATTCGTATCCTCTTCGTAGGCTCCGACCGGTTGCGCTTCAAGCTTCCGAAGGAGTGCGCGGATCCCCGAGTAGTGGTGGTGATGGCAGAGTCTTGACATTTCTTCCCACAGTAGGGAAAGACTGCGACTTGCGCTGCGTCCTGATTTGCTTGTGCAGTCGCGCTTGGACGCGGGGTGCTGCTTTATTTTCACGAGCGGCCGCTTCGCGCAGTCGGATCATCTTCGTTTGCTGGCTCTCCATCTGCCTCCGCATGGTGGAAAGCATCTGGAGGGGTTATTCATCGTTGAGTTGGGGCTCGGGATCCGTGGTCTGCATCTGAAGTGGTGAGACGGCATTAGAATGCAAGTCTTCAGCATCAGAGATATGGACGTCAGATAGGTTGGGACGATTGTCAGGCCCCGCTTCGCAAAATACATAGAAATAGAGTCGTGACGAGAGTCGGCGACATATATACGCGAGAAAAATACCCTACGTATACACGCTAAGCCTAAAGTAGCCTGAACAATTTATATAATCACTATGATGACATGATAACTGTAAGTACACCTAGAGGGGGTGAATAGGTGTATGGCTAATCTAATAATAAATAATGTGGAATTAAAACTAAATTGCAACACACTTAGTGTAACCAAAGAGTGTAGCCGAATTCTTGGTGAAGGGCTCCAGACTATCTCCTCTGAATTTCTCTAAATAAGAGTTGAGGTGTAAAACTCTCTTGGTTCAACACAAGTGAGGCACACAATCAAACCTAAGCATATATATGATATGGACAATATGATGCAATGCACAATATAAGAGAGGGAGTTAGAGATAGTGGATCAAACGCAAACACAAAGATATGTTTCGAGGTTCGAGCACCAGCTCTATGTCCCCGCCTTCACACAAAAGGATTTTCACTATATCGTCCAAACAGGACTTCCCACACAGAAGGATTTTCACTATATCGTCCAAACAGGACCTCCACTGAGGATTTGGGCAATATAACTTTGGAGTACACAACTCCTCTCTCAACCAATACAACCTCTACACAAGAGGTAAGATACAAACAACTATCACCTCTACACTTAGAGGATGGGCACTTAGCCAAAACAAGATCAACCTCCCAATAGAGGGATAAGGCTCAAAGCCAACACTTCAACAATCACCTCTACACTTAGAGGGATGCCAACCAAACTCTATAATCACCTCTTACTAGAGGGATAACACAACCTCCACAATCACCTCTACACAAGAGGGAACTCAAATAAAAGAAGGTTACAACTCTTGGTAATCACAAAGACCACAAACAAATTTTCTCACTAAAACATGATCCTCATAGATAGGATAGATATGATAGCTCAAGTGTGAGAATATAAAGAGTTTGGAAAACAAAATCACAAAGAAAAACTCTTGGGAAAACTTCTAGATATCTATAGAAATGAAGAATAAAAATCATTTCCCAAAGACTCTATTTTTCTTTGATTTTCCCAACCCTTTAAAACAAATAAAGATTGATCTTTTAAACCCAAAAACTCTTTTAAAACTTGTATCTAAAACACTTCTAAAGATGAGAAAATTTGCCCTTGAAATTGTTGTCAAAAATAGCTCAAAGAAGTGGGTATTTATAGCCCACCAAACATTCTGCCCGTTGGCAGTAGCAAAGGGCAATTTTACCCTTCCGGTTGACCGGGCGGTCGACCGACCAACGGTCATTTTTATGATCATTGAGCCACCGGTCGATCGGGACCTGAAAATAGAGATCAGAGCTCTCAGCCGGTCGACCGGGCGGTCGACCGGGGCCATTTCCAGAGAGTAGAACTCTCTGGCGGTCGACCGACTTGGTCGACCGGCTTTCCAATCAAAACAACCGTGAACATTTGTGCACGTCGTTCGACCAGACCGGTCGACCGAATTCTGCCTCGGTCGACCGTCTGGTCGACTGGCAGAAGGCTAGGTCAGCTTGTTTTAACGATTAAAAACTTGGCCTTTTGCATTCTAAAAATCCCATAAAATACACATAAATTCTACAAAAATAAGTTCTTGTAATATATTTGAAATACAAATATGTGTGACAAAAATTCAACACATATTATAAACTATTTGAACCATTTTTGTAATATGAAAATTTTGCCTTAAACCAAAATCGGTATTTTCCAAACTTAGATTTTTGAAATGGAAAACCGTTTTCGCCAAAACTCATGTAAATACAAAAACATGATATTTAAACAACTTTAAAGTATATTGTATATGGATAAAATCCAATATACATGTAAAGATATCTATCTATATTTTTGACATGAAATCCAATATTGGTTAAACTAAAAACCAAAAACCAATAAACTGAAAACTTGTGTGTGTATGTGAACTTGAGCATATCAACACTATCTAATCTTTACAATGATCTAAACTACTAAACTAAACAAATTGAGTTCTTCTTGTAGAATTCCTTCTCCAAGTCGACTCGATCCAAATACGATCCAAGGAGCTTGACTCAACCGAGTACTAGATGCGATCATGACGCTCGAGTTCTTGAATCAACATGTGAAAGTTTCAAAACTCCTTTGTTGAAGCTAATCACCTACTAATATCTTGATCAATTATCTGAAACTAAATATTACAAGATTATTAGTAAACTATAACTACATGAGTTAATCATCATCAAAACTAGAGTGATGGGCCTCTCGACCAACAATCTCCCCTTTTTAATGATGACAAAACCCATGGAGTTATATATGTGTGGATTAAAGTTAAGCTTCATAGAACCTCCCCCTTAACTCATGCATAGCAATAAAAAATAAAGATATGCAATGAATGCTCAATATAAACATGCATAATAAACATGAAAATAAATAAACAGGCTCTGATATCAATTGCTCTTATACCAATTATAAAAGTAAACAAAAGTAAACATGCATAAACATGCATATATAAATCTCCAAAATTTTCTCCCCCTTTTTGTCAAATCATCAACAAAGGGGCACAAAATAAACTCAAAAGAAATTTTTTTTCTTTTTATCAAATCAAACAATAAAGGTATATATATGCGATATACATTCATGAAGAAGAGAGACGTAAAGTTAACTCCCCTGCATACACACATTTATATGAAAAGAGATGGCTAAACCCTAACCACATAAAGCATAATATACAATGTATAAAAGGAGATGTGAAACTCTAACTATACACGTGTAAGATATAGGGATGAGCGGTCAAGCTCCTCAATATGAGACACTCAACATGAATCTATATATAGAGAAGATGTTAAGCTTCCCTTGCATATAAGCAATAAATATCAAAACATTATGATACCATTAGAAACATAGATATATTGTAAATCTTGATACCAATTGTAAATATTAGTACCAATTGAAAATATTTTATACTTTTGTTACCAATTGTAAGAATATATATATTGTAAGTATTGATACCAAATGAAAGTAAAAACTAAATTTTTTTTTAGGTAAACACAACTTATTTCAATATAGATACTAATTTAAAATGAAGCATAATACCAATTGAAAAATATAAACTAACCTTTTTGGTTAAACACTAAAAATATTTTGCAATAGAGATACCAAATAGAGAATAATATCAATTTAAGATTCTTGATACCAATATTGAAAATGTTAACATGTATCAATTAAAAATATTTTTCATTAGGAGCGTAAGATACCAATTGAAAAGCAATATGTCAATTGAAAAATATCATTTTTCAACATAAAGGTGGGAGTAAGATACCAATTAAAAACAAAAACCAATTGAAAGGTAAACATGAATATTCTCCCCCTTTATGAAATACAATTGAAAATAATGCATAAGCTTGTATAAGATACCAATTGAAAAATAATTGTCATTAAGGACTAAATCAAGCTTAGCATAACAAAATTTGTACTTTAAGATATAAAGATATAGTAAGCACAACAAATCATATATATGTATGAAAATGTAAATACCAATCTAAATTAATACTTTTTGAAGTTGAAGCATACATATATAGAAAACAAAAATATGAGTATACATAAAAAAAAATGTCAATTGTGATATCAATTGAAAACACAATGAGGATCAAGTGTATAACTCATAAAGACCTCCCTTTCATGCATATATTAAAATGATATTCAATTTGAGCATACAAGGCATGGTCGCCCGTCCAACCACCCTTCGATGAAAGGGGTTTTCAAAAATAAGATTTGAAAATAATTTTGACAAGTTTGAAAACTCTTCCAAAATAAAGAAATACGCAACAAGTATTATGATAAACTTGAAAATTAGTATGAAATCCTTCAAGTAAGGAATAAAGCAAGAATATATCCATGAAAATATGAAAATCACACAATCTTTAACACTTAAAGGCTATATAGCACATATAATACTCATGAAAACAAAGTCATGAGAAAAATCAAGTAATATGAGTGTATAAAAATGATATGAAAAGCATAATCATGGGAATAGGCAATAAGGCTCAATATGAAATTCCTTTATAAACATGAAAAACATGAAGATTTAATTTTCACCAAAATAATTCCAATTTCAAGGCATATGTATATTATGTTTAAACTAGAAGCATATATACATATCTATACACAAGTGAGTCTATAAAGAAATTTTGCATGAAACGCAAATGACTCAAGGGTATACATGTATATCTTAAAATTTTGACAAAATTGACATATACATGAAACAAAACACATTATCATAAAAATGTCCAAAAATAGGGAATACAAGTTAAAATACACTAATCTTCAAAACTAGGTTATACTAGTACATCTAATGAGTACAAATGAGCAATTGGGCATAAACATATAATAATCTATTTGTGGCTCACTAGTTGTACATGTATTGACACAATTTTTAATGAAAATTTACATTTAAACATGTAATCAAAACACGAAGTGTAAAAATCATAAACAAAAATCAATATGATCATTAAGTAGATGTACATGTTTTAAAATTATGATACACACAATAGTTAAACTAAAGTAAGAACACAAAATATAAGTCCATATGAACATGGGTGTAACTCAATTACTATACATGTATGTCATAAGTCTAATTATCATGGCATTTAACATAATAATCAATAAAAAAATAAAACATGCTAAAAAATCAATAATATGAAAGCATGTAAACTAAATAAGGAGTTAGAGATCGTTACCAAAACTATTAGGGCTTATCTCTAGGTCTCCAAACCATGGTGGTCCTCCCACCAAACTTCCCTTGAAAGTGATGCATCTAAAATTATCACCGTTTAGCTCAGAACGCATTCACCACAAGGCACCAATACCTCTCACGTCATGTGAGAGCCCACACCTATATCAAATAAAATAGGAGTAATTTTTGGTACCCATACCTTATTGGGTCCATGGGGTTAGCACCTTTCCTAACCCAAACAAACTTATTTGCAAAATTTGAATCATGTATCCTATCTAACAAAATTTTGCAAGGTGGCCCTTATGTCCACAATGTGTACAAGTGTACACATGAGCATACATGGAATCATGTGTGTGAGCATGATGAGCATGTATATGCCGTGTATGGTGTGCATGCATGTGAGGAGCATGTTTCTTGCCAAACATAGATTCCAACCGTGTGTGATTCATGGCATATTGGCTCAAAATGGAGCCCAAACAATCAACACTGTTCTTTAATATATTTATATCATTTTCAATAAAAGTAGAAGAGGTGGAGCATGCTATGGTTACACTAGATGGTGAAGTTATACTAGCATGACAAACATGAGAATCAATATCATTTTTCAAAGATTTATTTTCATTAGAAATTAAATCCAATACCTTTGAAATAGAAATAATTTTGTTTTTCAAAGAATCATTTTCTTTTAAAACAAAAACAAGCTTTGAAGATAGAACTTCATTTTTCTTCAACATTTCATCACAATCATTTTTATTTTTCAAAATTTTGTTTTCCTTTAAGACAAGATTAAGTTGGGATTTCAATAAGTCCCTTTCATTTAAAATCTCATCTCTTTTTTGCAAAGCAACATCAAGTTTATAAGACAAATTTTTATTTTCTTCTTTTAATGTAAAACTTTTCTTTTTCAAAAGTTTATATTTTTCTAACAATTTTTCACAAATAATAGATAATTCTTTATTTAATGCGTCAGCATCAATATAATCATCTCTAGAAGAACTAGCACAATTATCTAGTTGAGTATCCGAGTTTACCTCAAGGGAGTCATTCCCTTGGACCATATAGCAATGTTGTTCGGATTCATCTTCACTAGATTCCTTCTCCATAATGTTTGGCGTTTGAAGCCTTGGAGAGGTCAAGTATTCCACACTGCAAAGACGGAATCACAATGAGAAATCATAGAAAGATATTCTTTATTTATAGTGCTCCTAAATGCCTCAAGGGCTTGTGCATTGGCCTCTATATGCTTGCTATTACCAAGATAAGATTTTTTGGTAGCGGCAAGGTGAACATGCATTCCTAGGGTCTTGAGATACATACTCATCTTAAACTTCCATATATCGATGTTAGAAACATCAAACATAGGAGGGGTAAGGTAATCCATGAGCGTATGTAAACAAATATGTGTGCAAATGCAAATCTAGATTAGCAACCAAGATCTCACTCTTACGTAGTTAAACCTAATATCAGAAACGTAGGCTCTGATACCAATTGTAAGTACACCTAGAGAGGGGTAAATAGGTGTATGGCTAATCTAATGACAAATAATGCTAAATTAAAACTAAATTGCAACACACTTAGTGTAGCCGAATTCCTGGTGAAGGGCTCTGGACTATCTCCTCTGAATTCCTCTAAATAAGAGTTGAGGTGCTATGTAAAACTCTCTTGGTTCAACACAAGTGAGGCACACAATCAAACCCAAGCATACGTATGATATGGAGAATATGATACAGTGCATAATATAAGTGAGAGAGTTAGAGATAGTGGATCAAACACAAACACAAAGATATGTTTCGAGGTTCGAGCACCCAGCTCTATGTCCCCGCCTTCACACAGAAGGATTTTCACTATATCGTCCAAACAGGACTTCCCACACAGGTAACCTCCATTGAGGATTTGGGTAATAAAACTTTGGAGTACACAACTCCTCTCTCAACCAATACAACCTCTACACAAGAGGTAAGACACAAACAACTATCACCTCTACACTTAGAGGGATGGGCACTTAGCCAAAACAAGATCAACCTCCCAATAGAGGGATAAGGCTCAAAGCCAACACTTCAACAATCACCTCTACACTTAGAGGGATACCAACCAAACTCCACAATCACCTCTCACTATAGGGATAACACAACCTCCACAATCACCTCTACACAAGAGGGAACTCAAATAAAAGAAGGTTACAACTCTTGGTGATCACAAAGAACACAAACCAATTTTCACACTAAAACAAGATCCTAATAGATAGGATAGATATGATAGCTCAAGTGTGAGAATATAAAGAGTTTGAAAAACAAAATCACAAAGAAAAACTCTTGGGAAAACTTCATAGATATCTATAGAAATGAAGAACAAAAACCAATTCCCAAAGACTCTATTTTTCTTTGATTTTTTCAACCCTTTAAAATAAATAAAGATTGATCTTTAAACCCAAAAACTCTTTTAAAACTTGTAGCTAAAACACTTCTAAAGATGAGAAAATTTACTCTTAAAATTATCAAAAACTGTTCAAAGAAGTGGGTATTTATAGCCCACCAAAAATTCTGCCTTTTGGCAGCAGCAAAGGGCAATTTTGCCCTTCCGGTCGACGGGCGGTCGACTGACCAACGGTCATTTTTATGACCGTTGAGCCACTGGTCGATCGGAACCTGGAAACAAAGAGCAGAGCTCTCTGCTGGTCGACCGGGCGGTCGACCGGGGCCATTTCCAGAGAGCAGAAGCTCTCTGGCAGTCGACCGACCCGATCGACCGGCCTTCCAGCCAAAACAACCGTGCACGTTTGTGCACATCGGTCAACTGGACCGGTCGACCGACTCTGCCTCGTTCGACCGTCCGGTCGACCGGCAGAAGGCTAGGTCAGCTTGTTTTAGGGATTAAAAACTTGGCTTTTTGCATTCTAAAAAATCCCATAAAATACACATAAATTCTACAAAAATAAGTTCTTGTAATATATTTGAAATAAAAATATGTGTGACAAAAATTCAACACATATTATAAACTATTTGAACCATTTTTGTGATATGAAAATTTTGCCTTAGACCAAAATCGGTATTTTCCAAACTTAGATTTTTGAAATGGAAAACCGTTTTCGCCAAAACTCATGTAAATACAAAAACATGATATTTAAACAACTTTGAAGCATATTGTATATGGATAAAATCCAATATACATGTAAAGATATCTATCTATGTTTTTGACATGAAATCCAATATCGGTTAAACCGAAAACCAAAAACCAATAAACTGAAAACTTGTGTGTGTATGTGAACTTGAGCATATCAACGCTATCTAATCTTTACAATGATCTAAACTACTAAACTAAATAAACTGAGGTCTTCTTGTAGAACTCCTTTTCTAAGTCGACTCGATTCGAACACGATCCAACGATGACTCCAACCGAGTACTAGATGCGATCATGACGCTCGAGCTCTTGAATCAACATGTGAAAGCTCCAAAACTCCTTTGTTGAAACTAATCTCCTACTAATATCTTGATCAATTATCTGAAACTAAATATCACAAGATTATTAGTAAATTATAACTACATGAGTGAATCATCATCAAAACTAGCGTGATGGGCCTCTGGGCCAACAATAACACTGCAATATAACATATGAATAATCACACATGATAATAGATAAATAAAGGAATAGAATAAGTACTGAGTGAAGGTACACCTAGAGGGGGGTGAATAGGTGTACGGCTAATCTAATGAACAAAATGTGGAAATTAAAACTAAATTGCAACAATACTTAATGCAACCAACGAGTGTAGCCGAATTCCCGGTGAAGGGCTCTGGACTAACTCCTCTTGATTCCTCTGAATAAGAGTTGAGGCGCTATATGAAGCTCTCGTGGTTAAGCACAAGTGAGGCACACAAACACACAAGCATGTATATGATATGGCAATATGAATCAATGCACAAAGTAAAGAGAGAGAGAGAGTTAGAGATAATGGATCAATCGCAAATACAAGAAATTTGTTTCGAGGTTCGAGCCACTGCTCTACGTCCCTGCCTTTACACAGAAGGATTTCCACTATCTCTGTCCACACAGGACTCCCACACAGGGAACCTCCACTGAGGATTTAGGGCAATATAATAACCGGGAGTACACAACTCCTCTCTTTACAAACACAACCTCTACACTTAGAGGCTAGGCACAAAGCCACACAAATCAACCTCACAAATGAGGGATAGGCACAAAGCCAATAACAACACAATCCACCTCTTCACTGAGAGGGATACCAACACAACCTCCACTATCAACCTCTCACTAGAGGGATAACCACAATCACCTCTCACTAGAGGGATAACACAAATCAAGGAGGGTTATAACTTGGTGGTTTCCTCAACCACAAACTAATTTTCCCACAAAAATAGAGATCCTATAGATAGGATAGCAAGATAGCTCAAGTGTGAAAAACAAAGAGTTTGGAAATCAAAAACTCAAAGAAAAACTCTAGGGAAAAATTCTAGATAGAATAGAAAATGAAAATCAAACCAACTCCCAAAGAATTTTCTTTTCAAATGATTTTCCAACTCTTTTAAAAACAAGATAAAGATCAAATCTTTAAGCAGTAAAAACTCTTTAAAAACTTGCTGGAAGATGTAATTTTTTGCTCCAAAAATTCTTGACCAAAACCCATTTCAAATGGGGTATAAATAGCCCCATTTGGAAAACTAGCTGTTGGGGCAATTTTTCAGCCCTGACGGCTGTCAGTCGACCGGCCCGGTCGACCGCCAACGGTCAAATTTCTGACCTTGGAGCAGCGGTCGATCGGCCCGGTCGACCGTGGCCTAGAACAGAGAGCAGAGCTCACTGCCGGTCGACCGGGGCTTTCCAGAGAGCAGAAGCTCTCTGGCGGTCGACCTGGTCGGTCGACCGGCCCTCCAGCCAAAACTGGCATGCACGTTCTATGCACGTCGCTCGATCGACTCCTAACTTGGTCGACCGGTCCGGTCGACCGGCAGAAGCCAGGACAGGGTTTTTCAGGATTTAAAACTTGGGTTTTTATTAATCAAATAAATCCCATAAAAACTCTAAAAATCCACAAAAATCAGTTCTTATATTATCTTTGATATATAAACATGTGTGAAAAATTTAACACATATTTCAAACTATTTGAACCATTTTTGTGACTAACAAATTTTGCCAAAAACCAAAATCTGTATTTTTAGAAACTTGGATTTTTCAAATGAAAAACCGCTTTGTCCAAAACTCATCCAAATACGAAAACATGATATTGAAACAACTTTCAGGCATATAGTATATGGATATAATCCAATATACATATAAAGATATATATCAACGTTTTTGACTTAAAGTTCAAAAATACGTTTTGTTAAAAACACAAAACTCCAAATACATGAATAGGCATATCAAACTAAGTTTGTCTAAGATATGAAGCATACATGTATATAGAGCAAATCTATTATACATTAAACCATGTAAACTTGTTTTAATTCTATCTATTCATGAAAACTAAGATCGGTTAAACCAAAAACCGAAAACCAAAACATGAAACTTAAACAAGTGTGTGTGTTGTGAACTTAAGCATATCACACTATCTAATCTTTAACAATGGATTTAAACTATAAACTAAACATAGTACCGAAGTCTTCTTAACGAACTCCGTCTTCAAGCTGACTCGATCCAATCATGATCCACCGAGCTTGACTCCAACGAGTGCTAGATATGAACTTTAACGCTCGGGCTCTTGAATCACCATGTGAAAGCTCCAACAACACGTTTGTTGAAGCTGTCACCTACTAATATCTTGGTTCAGTATCTTGAAACTAAACATCACAAGATTATTAGTAAACTATAACTACATGAGTTAATCATCATCAAAACTAGGGTGGAAGGCCTCTGGGCCAACAATCTCCACTTTTTTGATGATGACAAAACTCATGGAGTTATATATGCATGGATTAAAGTTAAGCTTCAAGGAAGCTCCCCCTTAACTCATGCATAACAATAAACAATAAATATATGCAATGAATACTAAATATGAATATGCATAAACATGCATAATGAAATAAACATGCTCTTAATACCAAACTTTTAAGATAAATTCCTTTTCCTTTTGATTAAAATAAACATGTTAAACATGTTTTTAAGTAATTGCTCTTGATACCAATATCAACAAAACATCAAAACATTAAAACAAATACTCTTGATATCAATATATAAACAAATAAACTTACAAATAAACAATAAATATGCTATAAACTCAAATACTTCTCCCCCTTTTTGTCAATCATCAACAAAGGGGTCAAAGAAAACAATATTCCCCTTTTTGTCTTAAAGAAAAAATATCAAAAGGGGTGAAATCAAAACAAAACTTTCTTCATACCAATTTTAGGAATAAAATATACCAATTTAGTGCATCATGATATCAATGAAATATACCAATTGAAAGTACATAATGTGGTACATAAAACAAATATTTTTAATATAGATTAAAATACCAGTTAAATACCAATTGTAAATAAATAAATCATTTTGAGCAATTCAACCAAAAATTTTGATATCAATAAAACATACCAATTGTTAACATTGTTTTATTGTTTTCTTTATTGTAAGTAAACTTATAGGTGATCTTGATACCAATTTGTAAAGATTAGTACCAATTGAAAATAATTTTTCATTAAAAGCATATGATACCAAAAAAAATAATCAATATCATTTTTCAACATAAAGAGTGGGAGTGAAAAGTAAACAAAACCAATTGAAAAGTCAAATATGAATTTTCTCCCGCTTTATGAAATACCAAACAAAATGATGCATAAGCTTGTATAAGATACCAATTGAAACATAATCAATTAAAATTTAATAGTCATTTAAGAAATCAAGCTTAGCATAACCAAAATTTGTGCTCAAGGATATAGAGATATAATAAGCACAAATAAAACATATATATGAGCATACAAAAAGAATGTCATTAGTGATACCAATTGAAAAGATCTAATGATACTAATTGAAAACATAATAAGATCAAGTGTATAACTCATATTTCCTACCACCCATTTCATGCACATGTTTAAAAGAATTTTCAATAATAAGCATACAAGGCATGGTCGCCCAACCAACCGCCCTTAAAATGGGTAGGGGTTTTCAAAAATAGGTTTGAAAATATAGTATGTTTGAAAAACTCTACCATAATGAAGAATACGAACTAGTTATAAGAAAATTTTGTAAACTAGTACGAAATCATTCAAGCAAGGAATAAAACAAAAATATATTTTATGAAAAATATGTAAATCACATGATCACCAAACACTCAAAAACTATATAGCACATATCAAACTCATGAAAACAAAATCATGAGAAAATAATAAATAAAGTGAGTGTATAAGAGTTATGTGAAACACATTATCATGAAACTAGGCAATCGAGCTCCAAAAAGAAATGAAAATCATCAAAACTAGAATCCTTCAAGGTATATGTATGTCTTGTACAAACTACCGAATACATACATATCCAAACATAAATAAGTCCACAAAAGTATATACATGAAGGCAAGTGGCTCAAGGATGTATATGTATAGTTAATAGTTTAGACAAGATAGACATATACATGAAGTTAAATATTAACATGAAAACATGTACAAAATGGGAATACAAGTTAAAATGCACGAATCATCAAAACTAGACTATACTAGTACATCTAATGAACACAAATGAGTGTTTAAGCACAAACATATAAAAGTCTATTTGTGGTCACTAGTTGTACAAGTATATATCCTAGTTTTAATGAAAACTAACATCTAAACATGTAAACAAAACATGAAGCATAGAAATCAAAACAAACAACTCATAAACATACATATGATCATTATGTATATGCACATGCATAGATCTAGGACATACATATTAGTTAAAACAAATGTGAGAACACAAAGAGATAAATCCATATTAAACATGGGTGTCTCAAATACTAATCATTCATGTCATAGAACTAATAAACATGACATATGGCATAATGAACATTAAAACAATACATGCTATAAATGAATGATCTAAAAGCATGCAAACATAAATGAGGAGTAAGAGATCGTTACCAAAACCGAAGAGGGCAACTCTCCATGTCTCCAAAACAAGGTGGTCCTCCCACCAAACTCCCCTTGAAAGTGATGCATCCAAATAGTCCTCTTTTAGCTTGGAACGCATCCACCTCAAGGCTCCATTACTCTCACGTCATGCGAGAGCCCACACCTACATCAAAAATAATAGGGGTGGTCTTTGGTACCCACACTCTTTTGGGTCCATGGGGGTTAGTTCCTTTCCTAACCCAAACAAATTTGTTGCTAAATTTACATCATGAACTCTATCATAGCAAAATTTAGCAAGGTGGCCCTTACGTCCACAATGTGTACAAGTGTACACATGAGCATACATCGTGTTATGAGTGTGTACGTGAGGAGCATGTGTATGCCGTGGTTTGTGTGCATGCAAAGATGAAATTTGTTTCTTTCAAAATAAGGATTCCAATCGTGTATGATTCAAAGCACATTGGCTCAAAGTGGAGCCCAAACAATCCACACTCTTCTTTAACAAACAAATATCATTATCAATCCTAGAAGAAGAGGTGCATGTAATATGTGAGCTAGAATGAGAAGCTACACTAGCATGGCAAACATGTGAATCAATATTATTTTTCAAAGAAACATTTTTATTTGAAACAATTTCTAGTTCCTTTGAAATAGAAGCAATTTTGTTTTTTAAGGATTCATTCTCTTTTAAAACAAAGTCAAGTTTTGAAGATATAGCTTTATTTTTCTTTAAAACTTCATTACAATCATTTCTATCTTTCAAAAACTCATTTTCCTTTAAGGCAAGGTCTAGTTGGGATTTAAGTGAGTCACATTCACTTGAAATCTCTTCCTTCTCTTGCAATACCATTTCAAGCTTTGAAATCAAATCTTTATTTTCTTTATTCAAAGGAAAACTTTTCTTTTCAAAAGATTATATTTCTCTAACAATTTTTCACATACAATGGATAGTTCTTTATTCAAAGCATTGGCATCAATATGATCATTACTAGAAGAACTAGCATCATCATCATCTAATTGAGATTTCGAATATACCTCAAGAGAGTCATTCCCTTGGACCATGTAGCATTGTTGCTCGGATTCTCCACTAGATTCATCCTCCGTTTGGATTAGCAATTGAAGCTTGGAGGAGGTCAACGTGTTCCACACTGCAAAGGCGGAATCACAGATAGAAACTAAGCACAAATATTCTTTGTTAAGCGTGCTTCTAAGTGCCTCAAAGGCTTGTGCATTGGCCTCTATATGCTTGCTATAACCAGGATAGGGTTTCCTGGTAGCGGTAAGGAAAACATGCAAGCCTAGGGTTTTTAGGTTACATACTCATCCAAAATTTCCACATATCAATGTTGGAGACATCAAACATGGGAGGTGTCAAGCAATCCATGAGTGTCTGCAAAACAATATATGTGCAAATGCAAATGATAGATTAGCAAAACTAAGATCACACTCCTAGGTGGTTAAACCTAATTATCAGGAGCGTAGGCTCTGATACCAATTGAAGGTACACCTAGAGGGGGGTGAATAAGTGTACGGCTAATCTAATGAACAAAATGCGAAAATTAAAACTAAATTGCAACAACACTTAATGCAACTAACGAGTGTAGCCGAATTCCTGGTGAAGGGCTCTGGACTAACTCCTCTTGATTCCTCTGAATAAGAGTTGAGGCGCTATATGAAGCTCTCGTGGTTAAGCACAAGTGAGGCACACAAACACACAAGCTTGTATATGATATGGCAATATGAATCAATGCACAAAGTAAAGAGAGAGAGAGTTAGAGATAATGGATCAATCGCAAACACAAGAAATTTGTTTCGAGGTTCGAGCCACTGCTCTACGCCCCCGCCTTCACACAGAAGGATTTCCACTATCTCTGTCCACACAGGACTCCCGCACAGGGAACCTCCACTGAGGATTTGGGTAATACAATAACCGGGAGTACACAACTCCTCTCTTTACAAACACAACCTCTAAACTTAGAGGCTAAGCACAAAGCCACACAAATCAACCTCACAAATGAGGGATAGGCACAAAGCCACTAACAACACAATCCACCTCTTCACTAAGAGGGATACCAACACAACCTCCACTATCAACCTCTCACTAGAGGGATAACCACAATCATCTCTCACTAGAGGGATAACACAAATTAAGGAGGGTTATAACTTGGTGGTTTCCTCAACCACAAACTAATTTTCCCACAAAAATAGAGATCCTATAGATAGGATAGCAAGATAGCTCAAGTGTGAAAAACAAAGAGTTTGGAAATCAAAAACTCAAAGAAAAACTCTAGGGAAAAACTCTAGATAGAATTGAAAATGAAAATCAAACCAATTCCAAAGAATTTTCTTTTCAAATGATTTTCCAACTCTTTTAAAAACAAGATAAAGATCAAATCTTTAAGCACTAAAAACTCTTTAAAAACTTGCTGGAAGATGTAAATTTTTGCTCTAAAAATTCTTGACCAAAACTCATTTCAAATGGAGTATAAATAGCCCCACTTGGAAAACTAGCCGTTGGGGCAATTTTTCAGCCCTGACGGCTGTCGGTCGATCGGCCCGGTCGATCGCCAACGGTCAAATTTCTGACCGTTGGAGCAGCGGTCGACTGGCCTGGTCGACCGTGGCCTGGAACAGAGAGCAGAGCTCTCTGCCGGTCGACCGACCCGGTCGACCGGGGCTTTCCAGAGAGCAGAAGCTCAATGGCGGTCGACCGGTTCGGTCGACCGGCCCTCCAGCCAAAACTGGCGTGTACGTTCTGTGCACATCGGTCGACCGACTCCTAGCTCGGTCGACCGGTCCGGTCGATCGGCAGAAGCCAGGACAGGGTTTTTCAGGATTTAAAACTTGGGTTTTTATTAATCAAATAAATCCTATAAAAACTCTAAAAATTCACAAAAATAAGTTCTTATATTATCTTTGATATACAAACATGTGTGAAAATTTTTAACACATATTTCAAACTATTTGAACCATTTTTGTGACTAACAAATTTTGCCAAAAACCAAAATCTGTATTTTTAGAAACTTGGATTTTTCAAATGAAAAATCGTTTTGTCCAAAACTCATCCAAATACGAAAACATGATATTGAAACAACTTTTAGGCATATAGTATATGGATATATCCAATATACATATAAAGATATATATCAATATTTTGACTTAAAGTTCAAAAATACGTTTTGTTAAAAACACAAAACTCCAAATACATGAATAGGCATATAAAACTAAGTTTGTCTAAGATATGAAGCATACATGTATATAGAACAAATCAAATATATATTAAACCATGTAAACTTATTTTTATTCTATCTATTCATGAAAACCAAGATCGGTTAAACCAAAAACCGAAAACCAAAACATGAAACTTAAACAAGTGTGTGTGTTGTGAACTTGAGCATATCACACTATCTAATCTTTAACAATGGATCTAAATTATAAACTAAACATAGTACCGAAGTCTTCTTGACGAACTCCGTCTTCAAGCCGACTCGATCCAATCGTGATCCACCGAGCTTCACTCCAATAAGTGCTAGATATGAACTTTAACGCTCGGACTCTTGAATCACCATGTGAAAGCTCCAAAAATACCTTTGTTGAAGCTATCACCTACTAATATCTTGGTTAAGTATCTTGAAACTAAACATCACAAGATTATTAGTAAACTATAAACTACATGAGTTAATCATCATCAAAACTAGAGTGGAAGGCCTCTGAGCCAACAATCTCCCCCTTTTGATGATGACAAAACTCATGGAGTTATATATGCATGGATTAAAGTTAAGCTTCAAAGAAAGCTCCCCCTTAACTCATGCATAGCTATAAATAATAATATATGCAATGAATACTAAACATGAATATGCATAAACATGCATAATGAAATAAACATGCTCTTAATACCAAACTTTTAAAATAAATTCCTTTTCCTTTTGATTAAAATAAACATGTTAAACATGTTCTTAAGTAATTGCTCTTGATACCAATATCAACAAAACATCAAAACATTAAAACAAATACTCTTGATATCAATATATAAACAAATAAACTTACAAATAAACAATAAATATGTTATAAACTCAAGTACATGCATATAAACTCAAATACTTCTCCCCCTTTTTGTCAATCATCAACAAAGGGGTTAAAGAAAACAATATTCTCCCCTTTTTGTCTTAAACAAAAAATATCAATAAGGGGTGAAATCAAAACAAAACTTTCTTCATTCCAATTGTAAGAAAAAAATATACCAATTTAGTGCATCATGATATCAATGAAATATACCAATTGAAAGTACATAATGTGGTACATAAAACAAATATTTTTAATATAGATTAAAATACCAATTAAATACCAATTGTAAATAAATAAATCATTTTGAGCAATTCAACCAAAAATTTTGATATCAATAAAACATACCTATTGTTAACATTGTTTTATTGTTTTCTTTATTATAAGTAAACTTATAGGTGATCTTGATACCAATTTGTAAAGATTAGTACCAATTGAAAATAATTTTTCATTAAAAGCATATGATACCAAAAAATAAATCAATATCATTTTTCAACATAAAGAGTGGGAGTGAAAAGTAAACAAAACCAATTGAAAAGTCAAATATGAATTTTCTCCCCCTTTATGAAATACCAAACAAAATGATGCATAAGCTTGTATAAGATACCAATTGAAACATAATCAATTGAAATATAATAGTCATTTAAGAAATCAAGCTTAGCATAACCAAAATTTGTGCTCAAGGATATAGAGATATAATAAGTACAAATAAAGCATATATATGAGCATACAAAAAAGAATGTCATTAGTGATACAATTGAAATCCAATGATACCAATTGAAAACATAATAAGATCAAGTGTATAACTCATATTTCCTACCACCATTCATACACATGTTTAAAAGAATTTTCAATAATAAGCATACAAGGCATGGTCGCCCAACCAACCGCCCTTAAAATGGGTAGGGGTTTTCAAAAATAGATTTGAAAATATAGTATGTTTGAAAAACTCTACCATAATGAAGAATACGAACTAGTTATAAGAAAAAAATTTAAACTAGTACGAAATCCTTCAAGTAAGGAATAAAATAAAAATATATTTCATGAAAAAGATATAAATCACATGATCACCAAACACTCAAAAACTATATAGCACATATCAAACTCATGAAAAAAAATCATGAGAAAACAATAAATAAAGTGAGTGTATAAGAGTTATGTGAAACACATTATCATGAAACTAGGCAATCGAGCTCCAAAAAAAAATGAAAATCATCAAAACTAGAATCCTTCAAGGTATATGTATGTCTTGTACAAACTACCATATACATACATATCCAAACTTAAATGTCACCACAAAAGTATATGCATGAAGGCAAGTGGCTCAAGGATGTATATGTATAGTTAATAGTTTAGACAAGATAGACATATACATGAAGTTAAACATTAACATGAAAATATGTACAAAATGGGAATACAAGTTAAAATACACGAATCATCAAAACTAGACTATACTAGTACATCTAATGAACACAAATGAGCGTTTAAGCACAAACAAATAAAAGTCTATTTGTGGCTCACTAGTTGTACAAGTATATATCCTAGTTTTAATGAAAACTAATATCTAAACATGTAATCAAAAGATGAAGCATAGAAATCAAAACAAACAACTCATAAACATACATATGATCATTATGCATATGCACATGCATAGATCTAGGACATACACATTAGTTAAAACAAATGTGAGAACACAAAGAGATAAATTCATATTAAACATGGGTGTCTCAAATACTAATCATGCGTGTCATAGAACTAATAAACATGACATATGGCATAATGAACATTAAAACAATACATGCTATAAATGAATGATCTAAAAGCATGCAAACATTAATGAGGAGTAAGAGATCGTTACCAAAACCGAAGATGGCAACTCTCCATGTCTCCAAAACAAGGTGGTCCTCCCATAAAACTCCCCTTGAAAGTGATGCATCCAAATAGTCCTCTTTTAGCTCGAAACGCATCCACCTCAAGGCACCATTACTCTCACGTCATGCGAGAGCCCACACCTACATCAAAAACAATAGGGGTGGTCTTTGGTAACCACACTCTTTTGGGTCCATGGGGGTTAGTTCCTTTCCTAACCCAAACAAATTTTGTTGCTAAATTTACATCATGAACTCTATCATAGCAAAAATTAGCAAGGTGGCCCTTACGTCCACAATGTGTACAAGTGTACACATGAGAATACATCGTGTTATGAGTATGTACGTGAGGAGCATGTGTATGCCGTGGTTTGTGTGCATGCAAAGATGGAATTTGTTTCTTTCGAACAAGGATTCCAATCGTGTATGATTTAAAGCACATTGGCTCAAAGTGGAGCCCAAACAATCCACACTCTTCTTTAACAAACAAATATCATTATCAATCTTAGAAGAAGAGGTGCATGCAATATGTGAGCTAGAATGAGAGGCTACACTAGCATGGCAAACATGTGAATCAATATTATTTTTCAAAGAAACATTTTTATTTGAAACAATTTCTAGTTCCTTTGAAATAGACGCAATTTTGTTTTTCAAAGATTCATTCTCTTTTAAAACAAAGTCAAGTTTTGAAGTTATAACTTTATTTTTCTTTAAAACTTCATTACAATCATTTCTATCTTTCAAAAACTCATTTTCCTTTAAGGCAAGGTCTAGTTGGGATTTAAGTGAGTCACATTCACTTGAAATCTCTTCCTTCTCTTGCAATACCAATTCAAGCTTTGAAATCAAATCTTTATTTTCTTTATTCAAAGCAAAACTTTTCTTTTTTAAAAGATTATATTTCTCTAACAATTTTTCACATACAATGGATAGTTCTTCATTCAAAGCATTGGCATCAATATGATCATTACTAGAAGAACTAGCATCATCATCATCTAATTGAGATTCTGAATATACCTTAAAGGAGTCATTCCCTTGGACCATGTAGCATTGTTGCTCAAATTCTCCACTAGATTCATCCTCCGTTTGGATTGGCAATTGAAGCTTGGAGGAGGTCAACATGTTCCACACTGCAAAGGCGGAATCACAGTTAGAAACTAAGGACAAATATTCTTTGTTAAGCGTGCTTCTAAGTGCCTCAAGGGCTTGTGCATTGGCCTCTATATGCTTGCTATTACCAAGATAGGGTTTCTTAGTAGCGGCAAGGAAAACATGAAGTCTAGGGTTTTTAGGTACATACTCATCCTAAATTTTCACATATCAATGTTGGAGACATCAAACATGGGAGGTGTCAAGCAATTCATGAGTGTGTGCAAAACAATATATGTGCAAATGTAAATGATAGATTAGCAAAACTAAGATCACACTCCTAGGTGGTTAAACCTAATTATCAGGAGCGTAGGCTCTGATACCAATTGAAGGTACACCTAGAGGGGGGTGAATAGGTGTACGGCTAATCTAATGAACAAAATGCGAAAATTAAAACTAAATTGCAACAACACTTAATGCAACCAACGAGTATAGCCGAATTCCCAGTGAAGGGCTCTGAACTAACTCCTCTTGATTCCTCTGAATAAGAGTTGAGGCGCTATATGAAGCTCTCGTGGTTAAGCACAAGTGAGGCACACAAACACACAAGCATGTATATGATATGGCAATATGAATCAATGCACAAAGTAAAGAGAGAGAGAGAGAGAGAGTTAGAGATAATGGATCAATCGCAAACACAAGAAATTTGTTTCGAGGTTCGAGCCACTGCTCTACGTCCCCGCCTTCACACAGAAGGATTTCCACTATCTCGTCCACACAGGACTCCCACACAGGGAACCTCCATTGAGGATTTGGGGCAATACAATAACCGAGAGTACACAACTCCTCTCTTTACAAACACAACCTCTACACTTAGAGGCTAGGCACAAAGCCACACAAATCAACCTCACAAATGAGGGATAGGCACAAAGCCACTAACAACACAATCCACCTCTTCACTAAGAGGGATACCAACACAACCTCCACTATCAATCTCTCACTAGAGGGATAACCACAATCATCTCTCACTAGAGGGATAACACAAATCAAGGAGGGTTATAACTTGGTGGTTTCCTCAGCCACAAACTAATTTTCCCACAAAAATACAGATCCTATAGATAGGATAGCAAGATAGCTCAAGTGTGAAAAACAAAGAGTTTGAAAATTAAAAACTCAAATAAAAACTCTAGGGAAAAACTCTAGATAGAATTGAAAATGAAAATCAAACCAATTCCAAAGAATTTTCTTTTCAAATGATTTTCTAACTCTTTTAAAAAACAAGATAAAGATCAAATCTTTAAGCACTAAAAACTCTTTAAAAACTTACTGGAAGATGTAAATTTTTGCTCTAAAAATTCTTGACCAAAACCCATTTCAAATGGCGTATAAATAGCCCCACTTGGAAAACTAGTTGTTGGGGTAATTTTTCAGCCCTGACGGGAGTCGGTCGACCGGCCCGGTCGACCGCTAAAGGTCAAATTTCTGACCGTGGTACAGCGGTCGACTGGCCTAGTTGACCGTGGCCTGAAATAGAGAGCAGAGCTCTCTGCCGGTTGACTAACCCGGTCGACCGGGCTTTCCAGAGAGCAGAAGCTCTCTGGTGGTCGACCGGCCCTCCAGTCAAAAAACTGGCATGCACGTTCTGTGCACGTCGATCGATCGACTCGGTCGACCGACTCCTAGCTCGGTCGACCGGTCCGGTCGACCGGCAGAAGCCAGGACAGGGTTTTTCAGGATTTAAAACTTGGGTTTTTATTAATCAAATAAATCCCATAAAAACTCAAAAAATCCACAAAAATTAGTTCTTATATTATCTTTGATATACAAACATGTGTGAAAAATTTTAACACATATTTTAAACTATTTGAACCATTTTTGTGACTAATAAATTTTGCCAAAAACTAAAATCTGTATTTTTAGAAACTTGGATTTTTCAAATGAAAAATTGTTTTGTCCAAAACTCATCCAAATACGAAAACATGATATTGAAACAACTTTTAGGCATATAGTATATGGATATAATCCAATATAAATATAAAGATATATATCAATATTTTTGACTTAAAGTCCAAAAATACGCTTTGTTAAAAACACAAAACTCCAAATACATGAATAGGCATATCAAACTAAGTTTGTCTAAGATATGAAGCATACATGTATACAGAACAAATCTAATATACATTAAACCATAAAAACTTGTTTTGATTCTATCTATTCATGAAACCAAGATCGGGTTAAACCAAAAACCGAAAATCAAAACATGAAACTTAAATAAGTGTGTGTGTTGTGAACTTGAGCATATCACACTATCTAATCTTTAACAATGGATCTAAACTATAAACTAAACACAGTACCGAAGTCTTCTTGACGAACTCCGTCTTCAAGCCGACTCGATCCAATCGTGATCCACCGAGCTTGACTCCAACGAGTGCTAGATATGAACTTTAACGCTCCGACTCTTGAATCACCATGTGAAAGCTCCAAAAACACCTTGTTGAAGCTATCACCTACTAATATCTTGGTTAAGTATCTTGAAACTAAACATCACAAGATTATTAGTAAACTATAACTACATGAGTTAATCATCATCAAAACTAGAGTAGAAGGCCTCTGGGCCAACAATCTCCCCCTTTTTGATGATGACAAAACTCATGAAGTTATATATGCATGGTTTAAAGTTAAGCTTCAAGGAAGCTCCCCCTTAACTCATGCATAGTAATAAACAATAAATATATGCAATGAATACTAAACATGAATATGCATAAACATGCATAATGAAATAAACATGCTCTTAATACCAAACTTTTAAAATAAATTCCTTTTCCTTTTGATTAAAATAAACATGTTAAACATGTTCTTAAGTAATTGCTCTTGATACCAATATCAACAAAACATCAAAACATTAAAACAAATACTCTTGATATCAATATATAAACAAATAAACTTACAAATAAACAATAAATATGTTATAAACTCAAGTACATGCATATAAACTCAAATACTTCTCCCCTTTTTGTCAATCATCAACAAAGGGGTCAAAGAAAACAATATTCTCCCTTTTGTCTTAAACAAAAAATATCAATAAGGGGTGAAATCAAAACAAAACTTTCTTCATACCAATTGTAAGAAAAAAATATACCAATTTAGTGCATCATGATATCAATGAAATATACCAATTGAAAGTACATAATGTGGTACATAAAACAAATATTTTTAATATAGATTAAAATACCAATTAAATACCAATTGTAAATAAATAAATCATTTTGAGCAATTCAACCAAAAATTTTGATATCAATAAAACATACCTATTGTTAACATTGTTTTATTGTTTCTTTTATTGTAAGTAAACTTATAGGTGATCTTGATACCAATTTGTAAAGATTAGTACCAATTGAAAATAATTTTTCATTAAAAGCATATGATACCAAAAAAATAATCAATATCTTTTTTCAACATAAAGAGTGGGAGTGAAAAGTAAACAAAACCAATTGAAAAGTCAAATATGAATTTTCTCCCCCTTTATGAAATACCAAACAAAATGATGTATAAGCTTGTATAAGATACCAATTGAAAAATAATCAAATGAAATATAATAGTCATTTAAGAAATCAAGCTTAGCATAACCAAAATTTGTGCTCAAGGATATAGAGATATAATAAGCACAAATAAAGCATATGTATGAGCATACAAAAAGAATATCATTAGTGATACCAATTGAAAAGATCCAATGATACCAATTGAAAACATAATAAGATCAAGTGTGTAACTCATATTTCCTACTACCCATTTCATGCACATGTTTAAAAGAATTTTCAATAATAAGCATACAAGGCATGGTCGCCCAACCAACCGCCCTTAAAATGGGTAGGGGTTTTCAAAAATAGGTTTGAAAATATAGTATGTTTGAAAAACTCTACCATAATGAAGAATACAAACTAGTTATTAGAAAATTTTGTAAACTAGTACGAAATCCTTCAAGCAAGGAATAAAACAAAAATATATTTCATGAAAAACATATAAATCACATGATCACCAAACACTCAAAAACTATATAGCACATATCAAACTCATGAAAACAAAATCATGAGAAAACAATAAGTAAAGTGAGTGTATAAGAGTTATGTGAAACACATTATCATGAAACTAGGCAATCGAGCTCCAAAAAAAAATGAAAATCATCAAAACTAGAATCCTTCAAGGTATATGTATGTCTTGTACAAACTACCGTATACATACGTATCCAAACATAAATGTGACCACAAAAGTATATGCATGAAGGCAAGTGGCTCAAGGATGTATATGTATAGTTAATAGTTTAGACAAGATAGACATATACATGAAGTTAAACATTAACATGAAAATATGTACAAATGGGAATACAAGTTAAAATGCACGAATCATCAAAACTAGACTATACTAGTACATCTAATGAACACAAATGAGCGTTTAAGCATAAACAAATAAAAGTCTATTTGTGGCTCACTAGTTGTACAAGTATATATCCTAGTTTTAATGAAAACTAACATCTAAACATGTAATCAAAAGATTAAGCATAGAAATCAAAACAAACAACTCATAAACATACATATGATCATTATGCTTATGCACATGCATAGATCTAGGACATACACATTAGTTAAAACAAATGTGAGAACACAAAGAGATAAATTCATATAAAACATGGGTGTCTCAAATACTAATCATGCGTGTCATAGAACTAATAAACATGACATATGGCATAATGAATATTAAAACAATACATGCTATAAATGAATGATCTAAAAGCATGCAAACATAAATGAGGAGTAAGAGATCGTTACCAAAACTGAAGACGGCAAACTCTCCATGTCTCCAAAACAAGGTGGTCCTCCCACCAAACTCCCCTTGAAAGTGATGCATCCAAATAGTCCTCTTTTAGCTCGGAATGCATCCACCTCAAGGCACCATTACTCTCACGTCATGCGAGAGCCCACACCTACATCAAAAACAATAGGGGTGGTCTTTGGTACCCACACTCTTTTGGGTCCATGGGGGTTAGTTCCTTTCCTAACCTAAACAAATTTTGTTGCTAAATTTACATCATGAACTCTATCAGAGCAAAATTTAGCAAGGTGGCCCTTACGTCCACAATGTGTACAAGTGTACACATGAGCATACATCGTGTTATGAGTGTGTACGTGAGGAGCATGTTGATTACTAAAATAAAGAAACAACCAATGAGTTTAAGAATGTACCGTGTAGCTTGTGGCTAACGGATCGTGTCCACAAGGAGGGATGCGATGGAAGCTTTTCGATGAGTTGCTTAAAAAAAAGGAATTTGTGTTCGTTTTTAGGAAAAAGAGAATGGAAAGAAAAGAGATGAAAAAGAGAAATTTCAACTTTCAGAAAAGGATTTGGAGAAGGTGATTTGTAAAAAGCTTTAAGAGTTGTGATGTTGTTTTATAATATGAAATCAAATCTGGGCTTACTATCTTCCTACTCAATTGTTCTTCATCATCTTCTCTTAAAGTATTAAGTCCCTCAAGTTATCATTTGCAAAACTTAAAGTTGCTTTTTTTTTAGAAAGCTTTAAGTAAAGCACATAAGATGCAGAAGGGTTGAGTCCTTTTTCTTCAAGAAAGAGTTGGAATCGGATATTAAAACATAAAGCGCGAAGAAGCAAGAATGAATTAAAAACGATTCACAAGAAGTTCAAGAGAGAATGGTGAATTCAACTATCCATACCCATCCTCATGTGCCTTCAAGAACACTTTCAAAAAGAAAGGCTTTTAAGGGAGGCATGCATATGAGTCATCGGGACTTTTTCTTTTAAAAACAGAAGAGAAGAAAACAAAAGAGAGTCGATAGCTAGCCTAGAAAACCTTTTAGTTATCCATGGAAAACGAAGAAAACAACGACATAATATAAAGCATACCGTACTGCAAGTGAAAGAGAAATCGGCCCGACTTTTGTATTGCTGTCACTTCAACCGTCAAGTACAAGCTCTCAGTCCTCTCTCTCACAAGTTTATGAAACTGGACTACAACTTAAAAAGCAAGATTACAACTTTCTTTCTAGCTAACAATGAACCTAGATCCTAAGAAAATAAGTGCAAAATTTAATCCTAGTCTTCGCCCTTTTCTCTTTGTTGAAACCAGTATTTATAGGCAAAAACCTAAAAGAGAAGATCCCAGGAAGATTGGGGGAATCTCTTGGTCTGATGTATTTCCCGTATCTTCTTCTGATTTTCTTGTTTTTACTTCAAAAGTTGACAAAACAGCCTTTGATTGTGCTTGATTCAGGGAGGATTCTTCTCAACCTTCCTTATATGCCAAGATTTTGCCCTGATTTCTTCATCTTGATTCAGGGAGGATTCTTCTCAATCTTCCTTATATGCTAAGATTTTTCCTGATTTCTTCAGCTTGATTCAGGGAGGATTCTTCTCAATCTTCCTTATATGCTAAGATTTTTTCCTGATTTCTTCATTTCAAATTTATTCTGAATTAATCAGAATTGGGTGGGCTTTTGGGCTTTGTTTTCTCTTTTCTTTCATTTAGCACTTGGGCCTACATTTAACAAAGAAAAAGAAGACTATTAATAGGATTTATTAGCTAAAAAGTATGGTAAGGTGACAATGTAAATGCAATATATGTGACTAATCACACCCCCACACTTATCTTTTGCTCGCCCTCGAGCAAAACAACTAAACTATGCTAAGGATTATTAGACCACTTTCGCAGGTCACTCGATTGCACTGAGCATGTGCAACAAGCCGTTAAACCTCTAGGTTTCCCCTAGAGGACGAGTTTTGTCTCGTGAGGGTTTTCAGCGGATTACACCCACAAAATCCGAAATGAAAGAGAAAAAAGTTAGTATTTTCGAAAAGCATTTTTTTTTATAAAGGAGAAAATATTTGAAGTATATTTGTGAGAGCTTAAGTAATCTATAAGTTATAGGAATATCAAATCTTTCATTCCTAAACTTAGTCTCTATTCAAAAACATGTCATCAATTAAAGTGAGGAGTCAAATTGTACTTCTCATCTAGTCTATTAATTTACCCTGAGTCGTATGCACATCGTGATTGTGAAGTTTACTAAGGGTCTTCAACATTAACTCCTATGCCTTATATTTATTTATTTTTGGCGAGATTTATTCCTCAATTTCATTAGGCTTTCTAATCTGCCCATGTAACAAGCATTCAGTCGGTGACACCCAAACCGGACAGTTTTAGGGCACCAGGTGAGAAAACACCCCTGAGGACTTAAAACACTCGAGCAGATAAGGCCACGAAACCAAAGTTTTATTTATACGATGTTCCCCTTTTAGGCGTGAATACCTATGCTTCATGAGGCATAAATACCCAGCTTAATCAGAAGATTTTTTTTTTTTAAACTTATCTAATTATATTTTGCATAAATACTAAGGCTTGCTTAGGCCAAAGCACCTAGCTAATCAATAATTAGACTCGTTTTTTTTTTATATATATAAGGCATAAGAGTCTATGTTTTTAAACCCTAAGTGTGTAAGTGTATTTTGAGTGCATATGTCATCAAGGTAAATATCAAGACTAAATTACTTTCCCAAATTTCTTCCTGACCCTAAAAATCAAATAAGTTATCTTATTTTGACCAAGTGTAAGAAATCCTAATTATGATTCTCCTATTCCTTAAAATTGACTTAAATTCTTACAAAATATATCAAAATATTGTCTACCCTTTTCCAATTTTTTTTTTTTTGAAAGTCATGTTAGAACCCTCCCCCACACTTATCTCATGCATTGTCCCCAATGTATGAAAGAAATGTATAAGTGCATGAAATAAAATGGAAAGGAGGAAAGTTACCGATACATTGGGTCAAAAAGACCCATTACCGTTTCATCTACTGGCACCGATTCCAAGAAAGGTTTAAGGCGTTGACCATTTACCTTAAAGTCATTTCCATTCTTGGGGTCACTGATCTCAATTGCACCGTGTGGAAACACGGTTTTTACAACGAATGGCCCAGTCCATCTCGATTTCAATTTTCCTGGAAAAAGATGAAGCCTAGAATTATAGTGTAAGACTTTCTGTCCGGGGACAAAGGTCTTTCTTACGATGTTCTTGTCATGGAAAATCTTGACTCTCTCTTTAGTGATCCTAGCATTTTCATAGGCTTCATTTCTCAACTCCTCCAATTCAGAAATTTGTAATTTTCGTAGGTCACCTGCCTTAGTCAAATCGAAATTCAACTGCTTGATTGCCCATAAGGCTCGGTGCTCTAACTCAACAGGCAAGTGACAAGGTTTGCCATAGACTAGCCTATAGGGAGACATTCCTAGAATCGTTTTGAAGGCGGTCCTGTAGGCCCATAGAGCATCTACAAGTTTGATGGACCAATCTTTCCGGTTTTGGTTCACAGTCTTCTCCAATATAAGCTTGACTTGTCTATTTGAAACCTCAACTTGCCAACTTGTTTGAGGATGATAAGGTGTGGACAACTTGTGAGTTATGACATACTTTGAAAATCACCTAGAGGGGGGGGGTGAATAGGTGATGATGCTAATCAAAGAGCAATTAAAAAATTATGATGCAAATGTAATGCAACAATCTCCCAAAACAAGACTAAGAGCCGAATTCCCTATTAAGGGCTCTGAACTCCTTCCTCCGGCTTCCTCGTAAAATGAGTTAGAGGTGCGCAATGCAACCTTGTTGTATGGGATAATGATTGACAATATGAATGAAAAATGAATATGGCAATGACAATCTCAAGCAATAAGTAATGACAAGGAAAAGTAAACCAATCGCAAACACAAAGATATGTTATCGAGGTTCGAGCACCCAGCTCTACTCCCCGCCTTCCCCAAAAAGATTCTAGCTACTTCCACTATCACAAAGATCACAAATACAATGGAGTACCCAACTCCACAATCTCAAGTACAAGGAATTTCTGAGTAGTCAAAAGACCACAAACTCTCTCTTTCAATTGTCTCTTCCCTTACAAAAGTCCTTAGAGAACAATGAGTAGGAATGAAGCTCTAGTGTGCAAGGAGAAAAGAAAATGAAATCAGAGAGTTCTTTTGAAAAACACTTCAGAAAATGAGAGAGAATTTCAGCACAAAAACCAAAAACCAAGCTCTTTTGAATGCCTTAAACTTTTGAATTTTCTTGTAATAATTAGGTGAACCAATCTCTCCCAAACACCCCTATTTATAGGAGAGGGCTAGGGTTAGAAGATAAAACATTTTTAAGGCTAATCAGAATGTATTAAACCCAAAGCAAGTCATTTAAACTCACTTAAGTGAGAAAAAGACAAAAATAAACAGCTCAGAAAAAAATGCCCGTTACTGTTCAAACGGCTCTGTCGGTCGACCGGTCGGTCGACCGCAAGTTCAAATATATGACCGTTGCAGGCCAGCGGTCGACCGCCCGGTCGACCCATTTTAACCGAGAGCAGACTGAGCTACAGTCGGTGACTGCACGGTCGACCGGCAGACATGCACACGGATACGTGCACCTGCCAGTTCCTCGGTCGACTGCACGGTCGACCGGTCAACCTGACATAGAATCAGTCGACCGGTCGGTCGACCGGAACAGGTTAAAAATCAGGTTTTTGAAAGAATATAAAGGAGATTTTGTTTTGACAAAAATACTTTTAACATAGATTTGTATAAAACACAAAATATATCTGTAGGCCAAATCTTGTAAACAAAATGTTTTTGTATAAATTATAAGAAAACATTTGGAATAAACATGTGTGCAAAAAAAAAACGTGTGTGATAGAGCTTCAAACCTATCCACTATTCTTTAACAAGCTATAAAACTAAAAATACAATGATTAAATACTTTTTGAGCAATCTTCAAGTCTTTGAGCCATCCAATGTCTTACTAGTGCCTTCTCTTCTATGATCCTTCCTTGATTGTGCAATTTGCCTTCCTTGCTATGTGAAACTTAGAAGTTCTTGCAAAAGCTAAGCCAATGGTCTCCAAACATGGTACAAAACCTGAAACTTATCTTGAACAAATTCATTAGTTACCAAATAGCTCTTATTTGGTTTGTCATCATCAAAACACAAAACAAGAGAGTGTAACCTCTGGGCCAACAATCTCCCCTTTTTGATGATGACAAAACAAATAGGCTATAGACAAAAATATGGGGGAGGAGAAGACTCCCCCTCAAATTATGCTATATTATGCTATATGAAAAACACAAGAATTTATTAAAAACACAAAAACATACTCTTGATGCCAATTGAAACCAAATTGAAACAATACCAATAAAACACAAAATACAAGAGTTCTCAAATTCATAAAACACAAGACTCATAACAAAAACTCATAAAACCAAAACATATAAATTAAACAATACCAATAAACACAAAATACAAGAGTTCTCAAATTCATAAAACACAAGACTCATAACAAAAACTCATAAAACCAAAACATATAAATTCATATGGAACCAAGACCAAATGAACTTATTTTTGTCCCATGTAAAATTATTCTCCCCCTTTTTGTCATACATCAAAAAGGGTTATGAAAAACATATCTATTCAATAACACAAACATTAAGTTCTCCACAAATAAACGAGAATCTAGCAAAATTAAGTGGTTTAGTGAAAATATCGGCTAGTTGTAAATCCGTGGAAACATAATCAATATCTATATCTCCTTTCTCAAAATGATCTCTAAGAAAGTGATATCTAATCTCAATGTGCTTGGTCTTACTATATTGATTTGCATTCTTAGTCATGTGTATAGTACTAGTATTATCACAAAATATTTTTATATGATCAAAATGCAAATCAAAATCAAGGAGAGTATGTTTCATCCAAAGGACTTGTGCACAACAAGCCCCTGCGGCAACATACTCCGCCTCGGCGGTTGAGAGTGCTACGGAATTTTGTTTCCTAGAGGACCATGAAACAAGACAATTACCAAGAAATTGACATGTCCCACTAGTACTCTTTCTATCAACTCTACAACCCGCATAGTCGGCATCCGAATAACTCGTCATTGAGAAATCTCCGTTTTCGGATACCATAGACCCATCCCAATAGTGCCCTTAATATAACGAATAATGCGTTTTACCGCAATAAGATGGGACTCTTTAGGACACGATTGAAATCTAGCACAAAGACACACACTAAACATGATACGGCCTACTTGCCGTTAAATATAAAAGACTTCCTATCATGCTTCTATATAATTTAATATCAACATTTTTACCTTGGTCATCTTTATCAAACTTGGTTGTAGTTGCCATGGGAGTGTTGCAAGTCTTTGAGCCTTCAAGTCCAAACTTCTTTACAAGTTCCTTTGCGTACTTGGCTTGACTTATGAACGTCCCGTTTTGCAATTGCTTGATTTGGAGTCCAAGGAAGAAATTGAGCTCACCCATTGAAGACATTTCAAACTCAAGTTGCATTACCTTTTCAAAATCCTTACACAAAAGCTCATTAGTAGAACCAAAAATTATATCATCAACATAAATTTGCACAATTAATATATCATTATCAACATGCTTAGTGAATAGAGTGGTGTCTACTTTGCCTTTAATAAAATCATTTGAAATAAGAAAACTAGAAAGCCTTTCATACCAAGCTCTAGGAGCTTGTTTCAATCCATATAAAGCTTTATCAAGTTTAAAAACAAAATCGGGATGAACATGATCAACAAAACCGGGAGGTTGAGAAACATGAACTTCTTCATTAATAAAACCATTCAAAAATGCACTTTTCACATCCATTTGAAAAAGTTTAAAATTTTTGAAAGATGCAAAAGCTAGTGTCATCCGTATGGCTTCAAGCCGTGCTACGGGTGCAAAGGTCTCCTCAAAGTCAATTCCTTCAACTTGAGTGTAACTTGGGCCACTAACCTAGCTTTATTCCTAATGACATTTCCGGACTCATCCATCTTGTTTCTAAAGATCCACTTAGTACCAATTATTGGTCTATCATGGGGTTTAGGAACAAGGTGCCAAACTTGGTTGCGCTCAAATTGATTGAGTTCCTCTTACATGGCAAGCAACCAATATGGGTTCGTCTCGGCTTCGAGAATGCCTTTGGGTTCAAAATGAGAAATGAAAGCAAAGTTACCACATAGGTCATGGAGTTTGGAGTGCGTGTGACTCCTTAGATGCATCACCCAAGATGAGCTCCTTAGGATGATTTGTAGCGTATCTCCAAGCTTTAGGAAGCGGTTGAGAGCTTTCCTCTTTATCCTCTTGAACATCAATAGATTCTTGCTTTTCTTCTTGAGCGGTTGAGTCCTTCAAGGATAGTCTCTCCATGTCTTCACCTAATGGTTCAATCTCTACAACATTCTCAACAACCACATTAGATTCTTCAAATTTAACATGCATGGATTCTTCAATGGTACGAGAAGATCTAATGAATACTCTATAAGCTTTACTAGTTGTAGAATATCAACAAAAATTGCTTCATAAGCCTTAGCATCAAATTTACCCAAATTCTTTTTAGTATTTAAAACAAAACACTTGCATCCAAAAACTTTGAAATAAGCAACATTAGGTTTTCTAGAGTGATACATTTCAAAAGATGTTTTGGAAGAATTTTTACACAAATAAATACGGTTAGATATATAGCATGCGGTGTTTACGGCCTCGGCCCATAAATATTGAGGGAGGTCGTATTCACTTATCATTGTCCTAGCCATCTCTTGAAGTGTTCTATTTTCCTTTCTACAACTCCATTTTGTTGTGGAGTTCTAGGACAAGACATTTCATGCTTAATTCCCTTTTCATCACAATAAGTCATGAAGAGTTGGTTTACAAACTCACCACCTCTATCACTCCTTATTTTCAAAATCGGAAAACCTTTTTCTTTTTCAACCTTTTTCGAAAAATCTTAAAATGAGAAAAGGTTGATCTTTGTGTTCCAAAAAGAAAACCAAGTGAAACGGGAAAAATCATCAACCAAAACATATGCATATCTACTACCATTTAAACTCTTAGTTTTAGTAGGTCCAAAAAGATCCATATGAATTAATTCTAAAGGCCTAGTTGACATGATATCCTTAATTGGTTTGAAGGAAGACTTGGTTTGTTTCCCAAGTTGGCACGTACCACAAATGCGGTCTTTCTCAAACTTCAAGTAAGGAATACCTTCACCAATTCCTTTGAATTAATCCTAGAAAGATGTTCAAAAGAAGCATGTCCTAATCTTCTATGCCAAAGCCAAGAATTTTCATCAAAAGCATTCAAGCATTTAGTAGAACACTCAATATTAAGCATGTCAATGATATAAACATTATCATCACGAAAACCGGTGAGAATACAATCATTTGTTTTAATATCAAAAATCTTGCAAGAACAATCATCAAAAACAACTTTAAGTCCACGATCACAAAATTAACTAATGCTAAGCAAATTATGTTTCAAACCTTCAACTAAAACAACATTCTCAATAATAGGAGATGCACCAATTTGAATGTTACCTATACCGATGATAGTCCCTTGGAGTCATCCCCGAAGGTGACGGAGCCACCTTCCATGTACCTTGATAGGGTTGTAAAGTTGTTGATATCCCCGTCATGTGTCTTGAACAACCATTATCAAGGTACCACCGCTCCCTACGTCTTGGAGCCTTGGTGTGTACCTACATCAAACAATTTAGGACTTGATTTTGGTACCCACATTTTCTTGGGTCCTTGAGGGTTAGAGCATGAACCCAAACAAGATTATTGGATCTATTTAATTGATCATAACAAAACTTAGCTAAATGTCCATTTTTACCACAATATGTGTATCTATATACTCAACCATATTTAAAAGCATAATGGGTGTGTGATTTGTGAGCATGAGCTTTGTGAGCATGAGCATGAGAAGTGTTAGGTGTAGTGTGAGCATGAGGAATCTTAGCATGTGATGTGTGCTTTTTAGAAAATTTTTCCTCAAGTTTCTTAGTGTTAAAAGCACAATCTTTCAAAACTTTCTCGAAATCAACCATTTTGGTTTTTAAAGAAGAAATTTCTTTTTCATCAACAATAGGAAATTTAGCCTTACAAGAAACCTTGTAGGCACTAAATTCATTTTGAATAGAAATGAGGTTGGAAGAAATATCATCTTTTCTTTGGAAACCATAGCAAGTTGATTTTTAAGAAAAGCAACTTCCTTTTGTAATTTAAAGCATTCAATTTCTTATTATCATAAGTTTCAGAAAGTTCAACAAAAGCATGTACAAGAACTTCCTTACTTAATTCATCATCTTCATCATCAAGGGGTTGAGGGGTTACCTTAGGTGTGTTTGCCATGAAACACATATTTGCTACATCCGCCTCTTCCCGGACTCGCTTTCGAATCCCAAGTTGCCTTATACGCTTTCTTTTCTTCCGATTTCTTTGGCTTGAAGGAGGAGGTCATCTTCTTCTTGAACTCCGGGCAATCCGCCATGATGTGTCCGGGCTTTCGGCAATTGTAGCATATAATTTTCCTCTCCTCTTTGCCTTCAAATTTTCTCGGAAGTTGAGCTTGTTCCTCCGGTACATCCTTTTGACATTTCGCACAAGGAGGGAGAGCCTCATCTTCTTTTCATCTTCTTCATCGTCTTCAAGAGTGGATGAAGACTTGAAAGCTATGGACTTCTTCTTTGTTGGAGCGCCTCTTCTTGCTTTCTTCTCCATCTCATGGGTCTTTAGGTTCCCAATGAGACTAATGATGTCCATCTCATCTTTGTCGTTCAATTTCTTCAAGGTGGTGGCCTTTATCTCCCAAGATGGAGGAAGAGCCCGAATCACTTTGCGCACCTTTTGATCGTTGGAGATGACGTCACCTAAGGAAGAAAGACCATTGGTGATTTTAGTGAATCTAGTAATCATACAATCAATAGATTCATCATCAAGCATTTTAAATGATTCATATTAAGACCTCAAGAGATCTATCTTAGCTCTCTTGACTTGTGAAGTCCCTTCATGTGTGACCAATAAGTGTTGCCAAATCTCATAGGCGGATTGGCAATGAATTACCCGTGTAAGGTCATCCTCATTCAAGGCGGTTAAAAGGGAGTTTTGGGCCTTGGAGTTAGCCTCATATTCTCTAAAGTTGAAGTCGGTCCATGTGCTCTCATCACTATCGGGTGCTACATAGGGTTTGGTCAAGGACTTAGCCACTAAACTACCTAATGATTGTAAAAAGATAGTCATCCTAACCTTCCAAATAGGGAAGTTGAGTCCATCAAATTTAGGTGGGGATTTAATGTTATCGGCCATGTTACTAGTGATGAATGAATGAAATGAGAAATGTTGATTAGCAAATTTAAGAATCTCTCTATGGATGTTAAGCCAAAACCTAGAGTCCAAGCTCTGATACCAATTGAAAATCACCTAGAGGGGGGGGTGAATAGGTGATGATGCTAATCAAAGAGCAATTAAAAAATTATGATGCAAATGTAATGCAACAATCTCCCAAAACAAGACTAAGAGCCGAATTCCCTATTAAGGGCTCTGAACTCCTTCCTCCGGCTTCCTCGTAAAATGAGTTAGAGGTGCGCAATGCAACCTTATTGTATGGGATAATGATTGACAATATGAATGAAAATGAATATGGCAATGACAATCTCAAGCAATAAGTAATGACAAGGAAAGTAAACCAATCGCAAACACAAAGATATGTTATCGAGGTTCGAGCACCCAGCTCTACTCCCCGCCTTCCCCAGAAGGATTCTAGCTACTTCCACTATCACAAAGATCACAAATACAATGGAGTACCCAACTCCACAATCTCAAGTACAAGGAATTTCTGAGTAGTCAAAAGACCACAAACTTCTCTTTCAATTGTCTCTTCCTTACAAAAGGTCCTTAGAGAACAATGAGTAGGAATGAAGCTCTAGTGTGCAAGGAGAAAAGAAAATGAAATCAGAGAGTTCTTTTGAAAAACACTTCAGAAAATGAGAGAGAATTTCAGCACAAAAACCAAAAACCAAGCTTTTTGAATGCCTTAAACTTTTGAATTTTCTTGTAATAATTAGGTAAACCAATCTCTCCCCAAACACCCCTATTTATAGGAGAGGGCTAGGGTTAGAAGATAAAACATTTTTAAGGCTAATCAGAATGTATTAAACCCAAAGCAAGTCATTTAAACTCACTTAAGTGAGAAAAGACAAAAATAAACAGCTCAGAAAAAAATGCCCGTTACTGTTCAAACGGCTCTGTCGGTCGACGGTCGGTCGACCGCAAGTTCAAATATATGACCGTTGCAGGCCAGCGGTCGACGCCCGGTCGACCCATTTAACCGAGAGCAGACTGAGCTACAGTCGGTCGACTGCACGGTCGACCGGCAGACATGCACACGGATACGTGCACCTGCCAGTCCTCGGTCGACTGCTGCACGGTCGACCGGTCAAACCTGACATAGAATCAGTCGACCGGTCGGTCGACCGGAACAGGTTAAAAATCAGGTTTTTGAAAGATATAAAGGAGATTTTGTTTTTGACAAAAATACTTTTGAACATAGATTTGTAAAAAACACAAATATATATCTGTAGGTCAAATCTTGTAAACAAAATGTTTTGTATAAATTATAAGAAAACATTTGGAATAAACATGTGTGCAAAAAAAAACGTGTGTGATAGAGCTTCAAACCTATCCACTATTCTTTAACAAGCTATAAAACTAAAAATACAATGATTAAATACTTTTTGAGCAATCTTCAAGTCTTTGAGCCATCCAATGCCTTGCTAGTGCCTCTCTTCTATGATCCTTCCTGATTGTGCAATTTGCCTTCCTTGCTATGTGAAACTTAGAAGTTCTTGCAAAAGCTAAGCCAATGGTCTCCAAACATGGTACAAAACCTGAACTTATCTGAACAAATTCATTAGTACCAAATAGCTCTTATTTGGTTTGTCATCATCAAAACACAAAATAAAGAGAGTATAACCTCTTGGACCAACAACTTTCGCATAAGTGCTTCAAAAGATCTATTGCAAAAGTGAGTGCCATTATCACTGATGATAGCACGAGGGGTTCCGAAGTGGGAAAAAATGTTCTCTTTCAAAAATTTTATGACAACTTTGTTATCATTAGTTTTACAAGGAATGGCTTCTACCCACTTGGACACGTAGTCCACAGCAACCAATATGTATTGGTTCCCAAATGAATTAGGAAATGGGACCCATAAAGTCGATGCCCCAAACATCAAAGAGTTCTATTTATAGGATGGGTTGAGGGGCATCATATTTTGGTGTGAGATCTTTCCTACCATTTGGCATCTAGGGCACGTCTTGCAGAATTCATGAGCATCCTTGAATAGAGGTGGGCAATAAAAACACTTTGGAGCACCTTTTCAGCAGTCTTGCGGGGACCAAAGTGTCCACCGCATGCAAGTTCGTGACAAAAGGACAGAACACTCCTAACCTCCTCATCGGGAATGCATCTCCTAATAATTTGGTCGGAACAGTACTTGAAAAGATACGGTTCCTCCAAAAGATACCGGACTGAGATAAGCCCAAAGAAATCGGACGAGATCGGTAAACATCATTTTGGTCCAATGAGACGGAGTTTGGTTTGTGACTAAGTAATTCACTATATCAGCAAACCAAGGTTCCCTAGAGATAGCTAAGAGATGTTCATCAGGAAAATCCTCATTGATGGGTAATTCGTTGCATGGAGAATTGGGAATCCGTGAGAGATGGTCAAGCAACGACATTTTCTACACCTTTCTTTGTCTCGAATTTCGAGATCAAATCTTGAAGAAGGAGGATCCAACGAATGAGTCGGGCCTTGGCATCCTTCTTCATCATGAGATACCTAAGTGCAGAATGATCGGGTGAAGATGGTAGTTTTGGACCTAGTAGGTAGGGACGGAACTTCTCTAAGGCAAACACTACTGCCAAGAATTCCTTCTCGGTCGTAGTGTAGTTCAGTTGAGCGTCATTGAGAGTCCTACTAGAGTAGTAGATCACATGCTGCTTGTTATCATACGTTATCCTAGGATAGCGCCTATGGCAAAATCAGAAGCATCGCACATAATCTCAAACGGGCTTAGACCAATCCGGTGCAGATATGATTGGTGCAGAAATCAGCTCTCTCTTAAGCTTCTCACAAGAAGTGATGCAGTCAGCATCGAAAGTGAAGGACACATCCTTAGCTAACAGATTAGTCAAGGGCCTAGCAATTTTGCTAAAATCCTTGATAAATCTTCGGTAGAATCCAGCGTGTCCTAAGAAGGATCTAATGTCCTTAACGCAATTGGGCATGGGAAGCATAGCAATAACCTCGATTTTGGCTCTATCCACTTCTATTCCTTTCTTGGATATTCATGACCCAAGACAATTTCATGTTTCACATGAAGTGGCATTTCTCCCAGTTTAGTGTCAAATGTTTTCAGCACAACGTTGGAGGACTAGTTCTAGATGGTGGAGACATTGAGTGAATGAATCTCATAGATGGAGAAATCATCCATGAAGATTTCTAAGAAGCGCTCTACCATATCAGAGAAAAGACTCAACATGCAACGTTGAAACATTGCTGGGCATTGCATAAGCCGAATGGCATTCGACGATAAGCAAATGTCCCAAATGGACATGTGAACGTAGTCTTCTCTTGATCCTCAGGAGCGAT
>JAVJIF010018328.1:0-83451 GCA_038442645.1 Agave tequilana | reverse complement strand
GAGAGTCATTGATTCGAGGAAGTTTATGGTGGAGAAGCCGCTCCCAAAGCTACAAGTGGAACAGGTAAAACTCCTCTTGAGGAAGAGAAAGAGGAAGAAGACCGCGCCACGTACTTTAATCGGAACCGGAATAGCCAGAGCCGAAGAAACCTGCTCCCAAAGAACCTACCTGGAAAGCGCCTCGTAAGAAGCTAGTAGTGAAGAAGGTTTGCTGAGATGCTTAAAAAGCTCTGCTGCAATGAGTGAATCGATAGCGAAAGTTCTGCCTCCCTTAATCATCAGGCTGCCTAGTCAGAAGGAGGCTCCAAAGGAGCCTGCTCAAGTTTCCAGTGAGCTTGATTTTCTTCATGTTATTTTCCTTCATCCCCTTTCTATACTTCTGTGATTAATTGCTTTATTTCTTAATCTCAGATATAGGCAAGGAAACTCTGGGCGGAGGAGAGGAGAAGCTCGATGACCTCTTCACCTATAAGAAGGGGGATGAAGCGACTTATTTCGTCTCCAAAGGCCTTGGGGATCAGGAGCTAGATATGGGGCCTTCTGGTGGAGCTGCCACCATTTTGAAGAAGGGTGAGATTGCCATTCAGGGGTATAAATCTAAAGATGTAGAGATCCTAGAATCCCCTGAAGAACAACAACCAATTACTGAGTCGCCAGTCTACGAACCGGCCATTGGGGAAGCTCTTACAAGACTATTGCTGCTGAGAGTATGGCGCCTCCTGAAGGTGCATGGGGGACACATCAAGTAATAAGGTGGATTCCCCTACCATTATGGTGTCTTCGGCTGATGTTGCTGTTGGGGTTACCTTTCTCATGGAGATCGTTTCTCCTGTGATAGTACTGGGGTGACTACTGCTATCACCTCAGCTCCTCTAGGTAATGATTGTAAGAATCAGTCGTTGACTTTGTATATGCTGTATTTTCTTTCTTTAACTTCAAAGTCTTTTTTGCAGAGACTTTGACGCTGACCGTTCCCATTGCTGGGCCATCCCCAGGGGCCCAAGGTGAGGTAACTGCTCCCATCACATTGGACAGAGCGGGGGTCAACGTCCTTTATCGTAGTATTATTCAGCGTCGCTCCTTTTCTGCTGGCGATCTAATGGTGACTGACGAGATGACATCTTGACCCTTCACTGCACCAACCATAGAGCAGAGTGGTCCTCAACCTAAGGTTACAAGCGAACTGGCTTCCATTCCTGCCATATCTTTAATTTTAGCTGCTTTTGGCTTAAGAGTATTTGCCAGCCCAAATTCTCCAATGCTGATCGTTGAGCCAGATCCCATGATTACCAGCCCTACTCTTTGGCCGCCAGGACACTGGCTTCTATGAAGACCCCTCCTTGGCTGCTACCTGTTTCTTCGGCACAGTTAACGGTTGCCCCCGTGATACCTTCAACCATTGTGGCCACCAAACTCACTGAGATTTCCTCTGCAAAAATTACTCGCTCACCTGGAGTGGTAGAGGTAGAGAAGGAGTTTGTGGCAGAGATGGTTGACACCTTCTACAAGAGTTTGAAACAATCCATCTCTTTGGTGTTGAAAGGTTCGACCAGTCCATTTGAGTTTCTAAAGGTTGTCCTTACTCGGAACATCGAGACCATCAGAGACTTTGGGGGAATCGATGAAGCTGCGCCTTTGGAACGGATAGTGGAAAATCTTGAGAAATATGTGGGCGAGTGGCACTGAATAACTCAGATCTAACCTACTTGTTGAAGAGAAAGTCAAGCATCTCTCTGACCATATGCAGAAAACTTATGTAGAAACGCAACAAGCATTGGAAGCAGAGTCTCATAAGTTTAAATCCCTGGAGGCTGAGAAGATTAAAATTGCTAACGCGATTGATGCTTCCTACAATGCTCTTGCTGACGCCAATGAGCAGCTTGAAAAGGCAGAAGCAATGATCAAGAGGGCCAACCTCCTCATATCTAGAGCTGGGCCGGTACGCACAGAGAAATTGCTCGACTCGAACAACTGAGTGTCCAGAGCGATCAGGTTCTCAAACTAGAAGCAGAGAAGAAGACGATGATGGTAGAAATGCAGACTTGCTTGGCTCAGTTGGCAACCATAGACCCAGAAGATCTGAGGTCACAGGATTTAGTTAAGGCGGAAGAGAATAGAAAATAAAAACTGTCTTCTCTTGAGAATAAACTCCTATCGTACGAGGGACCAGATTAATGTATCTTCTACATATCTTTCTTTTTAAATCAATAAAATATTTTCCTTTGACTCATTTGATCTTCTCCATATCTTCCTCTGTGTGCTCATGTAATTACCCATAGGTAATATAAATCTCCCGTAGAGGAGAACATGGTAAGCAAGTTCTTCTGAAAGAACTAAAAAGGGGGAAATTTTACCAAGTTGAATTTCTGAAGAACTTATAAATGTGACTGAAATTATTTAGAGTTTAAGAACATGATAAAGTCAATCAAATATAATAGTCCACCAGGGATTAAAAGAGGGTAGATTTAGAAATCCATTAGGAATCACAAAATCCCAAAAAGATTAAGTCTGGAGATCCGTCAGTTCAGAGGTATTTTGGACATAACGGATTAGGAATCATCAGGCATGAGATTTTGTTATTCAGAGGTGATTAACTGGACATAACGACAAAAGAGGACGAAATTGGGTAATCATCGGTTCAGAGGTGATGGACTGGACATGACCGATTAGGGATTACAAAATGAGGGATGTTTACTGTTCAGAGGTGATTAACTGGACATAATAGTGAACGAATAAGTGAGACTTGGCTATCTATCGGTTCAAAGGTGATGGACTGGACATGACCAATTGAGCAGCTGCCAAGCTCAAAATTTTGTCATTCAGAGGTGATGAACTGGACATGATGACAAAATAAAGGTGAACCTAATTTTAGGGACCCGTCTATTCAGAGATGGTAAACTGGACATGATAGACTAAGACACACTAAACTCCAAACCCGTTGCTAGAGGTAGTTGTATTAACTTAGCAGTTAACCCACTAGGGACTGCAAAGGTGAATTAGATCTGGGCACCCGTCAGTTCAGAGGTAATATGGACATGGCCAATTAAGAGACACCAAGCTCGCATTTAGCTGTTCAGAGGCGGTCATATTAACTTGACAGTAAGAACTCCCGACCCTGACAAGGGAAAGGAGAGCAAAGTTATGAACTCATCTGTTTAGAGGTGATAAACTGGACAAGACAGTTTGAGTACCATAAAGGGAAAGAGATCTAGGTACCCATCGATCACAGGTAATATGAACATAATCGATTGGAGAGTCACAAGACTCAGATCCTTGCCATTCAGAGGTGACGAACTGGACATGACGACAAAAGAGTGATCCCTACTGGACTGGAAGATGAGACTTGGCTATCTATCGGTTCAGAGGTAATGTGAACAAAATCGATTGAGAAACCATCAAGCTCAAAATTTCAGAAGTAATAAACTGGACATGACTTTTTTCTTTATAGATCTACCATTCCATGGAAGGGAATTGGTAGAGGATTCTGGAGGAATCAAATAGGATCAGTTCCTTTAGGATTTTTAGCAATTCCTCAGCTATCTTGGTAAGCCTTTACTAACTATCATTTAAGTTGGGCTAGCCATGTTATTCCCCTCAGCATGATAAGTTGTCAAGGACTTTTTGTTGGGCTTAAGAGCTGACTTTTTCCTCTATCCTTAGCCATTAAGGGCTTAGGATGATGTAATTCTGTGGGGATGTCAGTTGACAACTACACTCCTCATGGCACCTTTTCTGGTGTCTTTAATGTTGACACCATGCAGCGTTGTTTCCTGATATTTGATTGACCTGATTTCTAATGGATCCCCATTGATCAGAGGTATAATGCTAACTTGATCAGGGATAATATTTCTTCAGGCATTTATCGTTGATTGGCATCATAAGCATGTCAATGTTTGGATTGTACAGGCGATATACTCCATTTGAGTTGATTGTCTCTACTACAAATGACCCTTCCCATTTAGGTTGGAATTTGCCTTTGGATTTGTGCGTCCTGACTATAGGTCATCGGACAGTTAAGACTAAATCTCCTTTCTGAAAAATTCTCTCTTTGACTTTTTTATTGAAGGCCTTTGTCTGATAAAACTCAATATGTTGCTGAGCCTGTAATCGCTTCTCGTCTAGCACTTCAAGCTCTTGGAGATGTAACCGATGGTTATCTTCATCAATCATCTAGGTTGTCAAAGCAACACGAAGTGATGGTATTTGAATCTCCAAAGGTATAACTGCTTCACATCTGTATACTAAAGAAAAAGGCGTATTGCATGTTGGGGTTCAGCCTGTAGTCCGATAGGTCTAAAGACATTCACTAAGCTTCTCATTCCAATCTCGTTTGCTTGTAGAGATAAACTTTTTGAGAAGCTTGATAATTGTCTTGTTGAATGCTTCTGCTAATTCATTGGCGGCAGCGTTGTAAGAGTTGATGCCACATTCTGAATCTGGTACTTATCGCAAAACTGATAAAACGATTGACTTGCGAATTGGGGACATTGTCATGGATGATCCGTCGGGGGACACCAAATCGGTGGATGACAGATGTCTGATGAAATTAACCACATTGGTGGTTTTAACTTCAACGAGCGGAATAACCTCTGCCCATTTTGAGAAGTAATCAGATATCGTATGGATGAACTGATAACCTTTAGCTAACGAAGGACTTATTGCCCCTATTATATCAATTGCCCAAGCTTTGAATGGCCATAATGCGACTGTGGGGTGGAGTAGTTCCAGGGATTAGTGTATAAAATCTACATGGATTTGACATGCCTTACACCTTTTTGCGTACTCGACTGCGTCGGCGATCATAGTCGGTCAATAATAACCAAGTTAGTGCAATTGATCTTGAGCTTTGGACCAGCTTGATGAGCTCCACATATGTCATCATGAGCCTTTTTGATAACTTCTTGTGCCTCTGAATTGGATAGATAACGAAGAAGTATACCATCATATGAATGGCGGTATAGCGTTTTTACCATTGTATTGTAGTAAAATCGAGTAGACCTTCGTCGAACAGACACTGCTTCCATGGGGTCATTGGGTAATATGCTGTGCAAGGCATAGTCGATGATCGAGAATCATCAGTCTCTTGATTTGAAGTTTGTCGAGGTTGCATTAACTTCGCTAACCTCTAGACTGTACTTCAAGCAGAAGAGATGACTAGTGGTCATCGTGAGATGGTAGCTGGTATCAGCAGGCAAAGCCAGTATAGATGCTAGCACCGCTAGAGTATTTGCCTTTATATTTTGGAGGTGGGATACATGACTGATGTAGAAGCCTTCAAATGTATTATCCAACTGAATGGCTACATGGTGATAAGCTATGAGGCCTTTATGGCGGGCCTTATACTCACCTTTTACTTGGTTGATGATTAACTTAGAATCTCTATAAGCTTCAGGGTATCATAACCCTATCTGTTAAGCAAGATGGAGGCCAATGAGCAAAGCATTGTACTCAGTTACATTATTAGAATAAGGTTCAATTAGCGAGAATGCAGGAGGAAGGACGTGATTCTCGGGAGAGATAAATACTACCCCCACTCCGGCGATAATCTTGCCTTTTGGTCCGATTCTTCATGCGCCATCAAAGAACAACTGCCATACATCATTACTTGAAGTTATGTTGGCTTCGATAACTTCATCCAGAATATCTTCATGTAGTTTTGAAGACGCCGGAACTGGGTGAGCTGTGAAGAAGTCTGCGAGGGCTTGACCCTTGATAGCCTTCTGGGGTACGAAGGTCATATCATATTGGGACAACAGTATGGCCTAATTAGCCAACCTAGAGTTCAGGGAACTCGTCATTGTTATCAAAATTCAAAAGGGGTTGGCTCTTGAGATGACATGAATAGTCTGCCCGACCAAGTAATGCCGCATTTTCTGGATGACAAAAACAATGGCAAGACATTCTTTTTCAACTGGGTTGTAGCGACTTTCAGCCCCAATCAAAGTTCTGCTGAGATAATAGATGGCCTGCTCGACACCTTCTTCATTCTTCTGTGTGAGCAGAGTGCCTAAAGAATGGTCCATGGCTCTTACATACAGCAAGAATGATTTTCCCGCAATAGGAGATGTTAGGACCAGAGTCTTAGTGAGATATGCTTTGATATCCTCAAAAGCTTTTTGACAAGCGTCGTCCCAAACAAAAGATACATCTTTCTTCATTAGCCGCGTAAATGGTTGACAGCGATCCGACAGGTTTATGATGAACCTAAGGATGTAAGCCAACCTGCCCTGAAGACCTCGAAGTTTCTTGAGATTCTTTGGAGGCTGCATATCTTGAATGGCTTTGATCTTGTCCAGATCAAGATGAATTCCTTTGGATGTGACAATGAATCCCAGGAACTTGCCACTTGAAACTCCCAAGAAAGATTTTGTCGGGTCCATCTTTAGCTGGTAAGCTCGCATGAGATCAAACATTGTTCTCAAATTGTGCAGATGGTTGTTCTTATCGCGACTTTTGATTGCAATGTCATCAACATAACATTCCACTGTCTTTTACAAATGATCACAGAAGATCGTGCTCATTGCACACTAGTAGGTGGCACCCACGTTCTTTAAGCCAAACGACATTACTGTATAGCAAAACATACCCAACAGTGTTTGGAACGATGTATGCTTTTCATTATCTGGGTACATCTTGATTTGATTGTACCCTAAAAAGTCATCCATAAAGGACATCCTTTCGAAACCACACGTGTTGTCAATCATGACATCCGTGATAGGTAACGAAAATTCGCCTTTAGGATAGGCTATATTAAGATCACAAAAGTCAATGCAGACCCAGATTTTTTCGTTCTTTTTAAGGACGGGTACAATGTTAGCAACTTAGTCTGGGTGATGTTCCTCTCGAATGAAGCCATATTCGATGAGTTTCTGAACCTTGGCTTCAATTGTCTCCATAATATCAGGTCGGAATCGTCGTTGTTGTTGTTTGACTGGCTTAGCATCCGGCTTGAGAGGTGATGCATCGCCACCTGAGGGTCGAACCAGGCATGTCTTCATAGCTCTAAGTAAAGACATCTATATACTCCTTTATCAAGGCTATAAGGTCTTGCTTCTCTGTCGGCTATAAACTTTCACTTATAGAGATGAGCTTCAGGTGATTTTGATCACCAACATTAATTTAAATCACTTATCTTCTATAGGAGGGTCGCATTGTTCAAAACGCTTCTCCCATTGAAGATCCAGTTGTTGAGCCCAAGGATCAGTATCGAATGGCTCAATGTCCTCTTCTTGTTCCACCTGACTGGTCGAGGCCATGTTGATGAAAAGTTTCTTGAAGGCAATCCCCATGCTTACATCGGATTCCCAACCTGATGAGTATGAAGAATGTGACGGTAGAGACTTTTCAGATTCTGAATTTGATTGAACGGATGGAGTGTTGCACCCCAACCCCCTGCGAGTTTGATCGTAGTAGTTGGTCGGCTTTCCTTTTGGTACGAAAGGTTGTAGAGGGATGCATCGTCCTCTTCCAAAATTCAGGCCTTCGCCCCGCCGTAAGTCGTATACCATTTCTTTCATCATACAGTGCGCTGACCGTGTATAGCGAAAGAATTATGCGGGCTCTAAGTCTTCATCCGAGTTATTAGATGTAGTAATCCAATGTCGGACTCTGCCAAATATAATGGGTGACTGGTCCTTTTTAGAAGATGGGACTACAAATATAGATTTATCACTCTCTTCTATATGCATGCATGCCATTGACATAGGTAGAGGCATGTGTAGAGGGCTCATGTCAATAAGACTATTTACATCATCACAATATAAGGAATGATCGAAATTGACATTTTCATTAACATCCCATTCGTCGCCATTGTCGATTGATTTATTATAATCAGGATCGTTCAAATATGCTACAATCGTTTCCCCATCAAAAGAAATTGTTGGATCTTCTCCTGATTCTAAGTCTGCCTCATTGCCACTATCGATGTCTTCAGGCAACGATTTTTTTACCACTTTATCGTTCTCTTTATAAAGTAGAGAATTGGTGAAGTAGTTCTCCAACCCTTTGAACGGTTGCATCTCAGCAAACACCATCCTGACCATTGCCTTGTCGTTCATATATTTGAAGCATTGGTGGAGTGTGGAAAGCATGATCCAGTTGGCATATATCCAAGGTCATCCGAGTAAAAGATTGTAGGACGTGTCAGTGTCGATGATGTAACACGTTACTTCTGATTCAAATCACTGATTTGACATTAGAGACGGATCTTGCCTAGAGGATGACTACTCCCGACGTTGAAGCCATATATGATCGTAGTCGTGGTTGACAACCTGCTTAATGGGATGCTGAGAAAATAAAGCAGTCTCTTAGGGATAATACTTAAAGTATACATAGGACAAACTTGTATTCTCTTGATATGTGTAGACCCAATGTATCCTATATAGTACAAGGGACTGTCATGTCGGTTGTCCTTGAGAAGCATGTCTTCAAGGTGAAGGTGATGCAAGGCACCTGCTGTTGTACCAGATAACATCTGGGGCATGAAGATCCATCTTCTTTTGTAGGGATGGGTACTTGTGTCAAAAATAATTCTGAATTAGCAAGAGCATCCCTAAGAGCCACTCTCGTTTCCTTCAAGAGGCGGAGTAGCTCGTGTAAGGTAATACGAGCTGGGATATTGGCCAATTATGCCAATGTGTCAAAGTAGAAGGGAGCATTCAGTCCTTTGGAAGGATTCTTCTTCAAGGACTCATCGAAGCGAATCTCCTTCTGCTATTCTTTGTCCTTTGGCGCTGGGGCCTGAACAGGTGCTGCGGTTCCTGACGTCATTAGTTGGGGTGCTCCGTCAGGTGTCTGGTCGTACTATCGCAAGTACTGTTTACCAGAATGCGGACCCACCGGCTGTGATGTGGAATACTGTGCTGCTAAGGCAGGCTTCTCTCCCTCTGAGTCACTGAGAGAGGTGACAGTCACAGAGTCGTCATCTACCGCGAGGGAAACAACATTGCATGACTTTTCTTTAAGCTTGGGTTTGTTGGTCTCCCAATGCTCATCTTTGACAATATCTGAGTGGACCCACATGATTTCTCCAGATTCTGTCGTGATGGGGATGAGGCCTTTAGCTTTTTGCTATTCAGCCAAAGGGTTGATGACATCCAATGTTACATTAGAAACTGGGACCAATCAGTCTTGGACAATCATCTTCGAAAATGTACCGAAATTAAGAGTCACCATATTGGCGGTGACTTTTTTTTGTTCCAACTTGAGAGTCAAAACTACAACATCTACCAGGGCTTGGATCTTATCTTTGAGGACATAGCACCTACCGGTAGGGTGATGCACCATCCTATGAAAGAGACAGTAATTTGGATCATTTGTATGCCTCACTTCATTACGTCGCCGAGCTTCAGATAACTTGAGCTTGTTACCCTTGTGTAGCAAATGAAAAATTGCCACCACCTGCTTATCTTTGAAGGAGTACACCTTTGGCGGGAATTTAAATTCCTGATTGTCATTGGTGTTATTCTTCTGTTTCGGTTGTGTCGTCCCTGATGGCTCAACAGCCTTGGTTTCCTTTCCCTTTAATTGAGAAGATTGGGTTGCATCACGTCCCTTGATTGAGAAGATGGACATCCAAGCGGAGCTAAGCAGTGCTGGAGGCATGGACATCGAACAGTGTTTAATCACTAACGCGCTTGGCGGAGCTACCGAAATGACTTGACTTAAAAAGCGAGTTTAAAATCCGACAGAGTTTCACCTAAGCGAGTCTAGTGATAAAACACTGAGCGCTAAGTATGTTAAACCAGGCGGAGCATAAGAGACTTGACGGTCTAAGCGCACTCCTCTTTCAAGGAAGTGGGTGAGAGCCCGGGGCTAAAGTACGCTCGGGTCTAAGCGCAATCTCGGTAGCTACCACGAAACCCATAAGGGTACAGGCCTAAAACCAATTGGGTAGCTAACTCGAGAGTAGGCAAAAACCTAAAGTCGGTATAAGGGTACCTACGCGAGATGTTAATACCACACGAGCATACATATAAATGTGAGAATATCTAAACTACTGTTGAGTAGTAAAGCCCGGAGGCTGAGTAGAGAGCCCGGAGATCAAAGTACGCTCGGGGTCTAAACGCACTCTCGATAGCTACCACAAAATCCATAAGGGTGCAGGCCTAAAACCAATTGGATAGCCATCTCGGGAGTGGGCAGAAACTCAGAGGCGGTACAAAGGTACCTGCACGACATGTTCTACATTATTACAAGCATTACAGTATATCAGTCCGGTACAAGTCAAGACATGTCTACAGAATACAACACACCCACCCGTATAATCACACCGAACAAATATAAAATACAACACAATATCAATTCTAATACAAGTCCAATTTTGCAAGGAAAGCCACTCGCCTAAAACACCAGTTTTAAAGCTTCACGCGTCCGAATTTCCGAGCGAGGAAAAACACGAAGCGAGAGAAGGAGAGGGGGCTTGGCCTTATGGTGGTCGCCGGCCCTAGGGGTTATGCGCCACCTCGTAGTGGTGTCCTAGGTGGTGGCCGGCCATGAGGAGAGAGAGGAGGGGGTGAAGGCGAAGGTGTTAGAGTAGGTAGTGGTAGTATTTGGTGGAGTTGGATTTTTGGAGGAAAATGAAAAGGAAGGAGATAGAGATAATGGAGGGTGATGTAGGAGCTTGAAATGGTGGTGATGAAGGTAGTCTTATGGTGGTGATAGTGATAGTGGTGGTGGTGGAGAATGTTGGCCCAAAGGCCTTCCACCCTAGTTTTGATGATGATTAACTCATGTAGTTATGTTTACTAATATTCTTGTGATTTTAAGTTTCAGATCATTAAGCAAGATATTAGTTGGTGATTAGCTTCAACAAAGGAGTTTAGAAGCTTTTCATGGTGATTTCGGTGCCAAAACTTAAAGATCATTCCTTTGCACTTGGTGGATCACGTGTTTGTGGACCGAGTCGCCTTGAAGATGAAGATCGTCAAGAAGACTTAGGTATCATAGTTTAGAGTGTGTTTAGATCCATTTGTAAAGCTTAGTATAGTTGATATGCTCAAGTGCACAATACACACACGTTTTATGTTTTTTGAATTTTGGTTTTCATGAATAATAGATCAAAACAAGTTTACTTTTTTATGTATATTAGATGTGCTCTATATACATACATGCTTACATGACTTAAACAAACTTATTTTGACTATTCTATTCATGTATTGAAAAATCCAAGTTTGTTAAAAATACAGGTTTTGGTTTTGATAAAAATTTGCAAGACTCAAAAATGAATTGATATGATTGATATATGTCTTGAAATTTTTATCACTTGTTTATGTTTCAATATAAAATGTTAAAATAAGTTTTATGAAATTTTCAGAAAAGATAAAAGATTTTTATAAAATATTTTAACATGTTTTTCTGACCCTGTTCTGTGACTGACAGGCCAGGTCGGTCGACCGGAACGGTCGACCGCACCATGGGCCGGTCGACCCTTGGGGTCGACCGACGTGCACAGACTTGTGCACGTCTGGCTGGCACAGGGCCGGTCGATCGAGCGGTCGACCGGGTCTGAGAGCAGAGCCTCTGTTTGTTTGGGTCGACCGGGCGGTCGACCGGGTTTGCCCAACGGTCACATTTTTGACCGTTGGCGGTCGACCGCCAGGCCTGTCAGGCTGCCACGTCAGCCTAACAACTAGTTTTCTGTTGGGCCTATATAAACCCCAACTCTTTGGGATTTTGGCCAAGGTTTTTAGAAGAAAAAAATTCTCAGTTTTCCTGAGTTTAAAACAAGTTTTCAAAAGTATTTTTAGGCTTTAAACTTCCAATCTTATTTGTTTTAGGTTTTTGGAAAAATCAAAGAAAAGAGTATTTTGGGAGATTTGTCTTGGCTTTCATTCTCTATCTTTTGCAAGAGTTTTCCCAAGTATTTTTCTTTGTGTTTTTATTTTCCAAACACCTAGTTTTCCACACTTGAGCTATCACCTATCCTATTCTATTAGGATCATTTGTTTTGTAGAAAAGAGAAAAGAAAGAAAGAAGTGTTTGAGGTTGATTGAGCCTCTTAGTTGTAAACCCTTTTCATTGTTGGGTTGCTCCCTCTTTGGTAGAGGTTGAGGTTTGTGTTTGCTCCCTCTTTGGTAGAGGTTGAGGCTTGTGGTTTGCTCCCTCTTTGGTAGAGGTGGAGATTGGTGTTTACTCCCTCTTTGTGAGGTGGAGTTGGTTGTTGGTTTGTATCCCTCAAGTGTGAGGTAGATTGGTTGTTGTTTAGCTAAGGGTCTACCCCTCTTGTGTGAGGAGGTGTTTGTATTGAGAGAGGAGTTCGGTACTCATAGTGTTGTAACAAATCCTTCTCGGTGAAGGTTCCCTCGGTGGGAGTCCTCGGTGGACAGATAGTGGATTAGAAATCCTACACGGTGGTGTAGGCGGGGATGTAGAGCAAGGTGCTCGAACCTCAAAACATATCTTGTTGTTAGGGTTTGATCCACTTGTCTCTCTAACTCTCTCTCTTTACTTTGTGCAAAGCATCATTCATTATTCATATCATACATTGCTTGATTGTACCTTGCATATTTCATATTGCTATATCTTGTATATGCTTGGTTGTTTGTGTGTGCCTCACTTATACTTAACCACAAGAGCTTCACATAGCACCTCAACCCATTCAAGGGGAATCAAGAGGAGTTAGTCCAGAGCCCTTCACGGGGAATTCGGCTACACTTGTGTGTTGTATTAAGTGTGTTGCAAGAATTGTTTAAGCTTTCGCATTTAGCGCACTTAGTTTCTAGATTAGCACTTACACATATTCACCCCCCTCTAGGTGTTTTTCAATTGGTATCAGAGCCAACGCTCCTGATATTAGGCTTAACATCCTAGGAGTGAGATCCATTTGTTTGCTAATCTATTGTTTGCATTTGCTTGTTTGCACACTCATATAATTTATCATGGACTTTATGACCCCACCTAGTTTTGACCCTTCCAACATTGTTATTTGAAAGTATAGGATGTCCATGTACCTAAAGACCCTAGGTTTGCATGTTTTCCTTGCCGCTACCAAGAGATGTTATCTTGGTGACCGCAAGCATATAGGGGCCAATGCACAAGCCCTTGAGGCCATTAGAAGCACATTAAATAAAGAATATCTTATGCTTGCTTCTAACTTTGATTCCGCATTTGCAGTGTGGAATATGTTGACAACCACCACCACCTCCAAGCTTCAATTGCCAATTCAACCGGAGGAGTCTAGTGGAGAATCCGACTCACAATGCTTAATGGTTCAAGGGAATGACTCCCTTGAGGTACATTCGGAAACTCAACTAGATAGTTTTGATTCTAGTTCTTCATGTGATGATAATATTGATCCCCATGCTTTAAATGAAGAACTATCAATTGTTTGTGAAAAATTAATAGAAAAATATAATTTGTTGAAAAAGAAGACCCTTGCTTTAAATAAAGAAAATGAAAAATTGTCTTCTAAATTTGACAAGGTTTTGCAAGAGAAGGTTGAGGTCTATAATGAAAGGGATTCATTGAGATCTCAATTAGAACTTGCACTTAAAGAAAATGAATTTTTAAAATCTAAAAATGATTGCCATGTTCTTTTGAAGAAAAATGAAAATTTGTCTTCAAAAGTTGATTTTGTTTTAAAGGAGAATGTTGCTTTGAAAAATAAAATTATTTCTATTTCAAATGAGTTGAATGTTTGTTTAGATAAAAATATTGTTTTACAAAATAAGATTGATGCACATGTTTGCCATGCTAGGGTAGTATCACACACTTCACCTATTGCATGCCACACTTCTTCTTTGATTGATAATGATATATCCATGCTTAAGAAGAGTGTAGATTGTTTGGGCTCCACCTTGAGCCAATGTGTTGTTGGGCATACACGATTGGAATCTTTGTTTCGAAAGAAACAAGTTACATCTTTTCATGCACACCCTCCACGGCATACACATGCTCCTCACGGACACCATCACACCATGAATGCTCATGTGTACACTTGTACACATTGTGGACGTATGAGCCACCTTGCTAAATTTTGTTATGATAGATTACATATTTCAAATTTAGCAAAGAAGTTTGTTTGGGTTAGAGAAGGTACTAACCCTCATGGACCCAAGAAGATATGGGTACCAAAGACTACCCCTCCTTTATTTGATGTAGGTGTGGGCTCTCACATGACGTGAGAGTAGCGGCACCTTGGAGTGGATGCGTTCCAAGCTTAAAGGAAATCAATTGGATGCATCACTTTCAAGGAAAATTTGGTGGGAGGACCACCTTGGTTTGGAGAACTAGAGCGGTGCCCTCATTGGTTTTGGTATCGAATCTCTAACTCCTTATTTATTGTCTTCATGCTTTTAATATTCATTGTTTATAGCATGTTTCATTGTTTAGTGATTAGTATGAAAATGCCATGTTAATTAGATTCTTGACATACATGTATAGTATTTAAGACACCCATGTTTAATATGGATTATTATTTTGTGTTCTCATATTTGATTAGCTATCATGTACATCATAAATCTAACAACATGTGGATATTCATAATAATCATGTTTATGTTTATCATGTTGATTTTTATCTTGATTTTATACTTCATGTGTTGATTACATGTTTAGATGTTAGTTTTCATTAAGACTAGGATTTATACTTGTACATATAGTGGGCCACAAATAAATCTATATATATTTGAGCTTGAATGCTTATTTGAACCCATTAGATGTGCTAGTATAGTCTAGTTTTGATGATTCATGCATTTTAAACTTGTATTCCTATTTTTGGATTTGTTTTATGAGTTTTCATTTCATGTATATGTTTATTTTGCCAAACTTTAAGATATACATGTATACCCTTTGAGTCATTTGCCTTTCATGCAAATCTATATATATGGACTCAATTGTGTTTAGGGATATGTATGTATACTTTTTGTGTTGACAAAACATACATATACCTTGGAATGAAATTTGTTTTATTGAAAATTTAGTTTTTCATGTTTTCATGTGTTTATGTTTAAAACTTCATGTATATGTCCATCTTGTCCAAACTATTCTTATACATATACATCCTTTTTGAGCCACGTGCCTTCATGCATATATCTATTGTGGACTCATTGTGTTTGGATATGTATGTATATTTTAGCTTGTATAGGACATACATATACCTTGAAGATTAGATAGTTTTGGTTTTGATGATTTTCTTATTTCAAAGAATTTTGAGCATAATTGAAAATTTCATAATGACATGTCACACATTACTTGTACACTCATCATCTTTTAAAATATTTCTCATGAGTATGTTTTCATGAGCATGTATGGACTTTATTGAATATTGAGTGTTTTGAAGTGCTATGTGATTTACATGTGTTTTATGAAAATTATTTTTAGTTTATTCCTTGCTTGAAGGATTTCGTACTAGTTAACAAAAATTTCCATTTTAACTAGTTCGTATTCTTCACTTTGAATATGAGTTATAAACATGCTAGTGTTATTTCAATTGGTATCATTGAACTCTTTCAATTGGTATCAATTTGATCCTTTTTGTATACTCATAATTGTTTATTGTGTATGTATGTTATCAATTGGTATCATCTATTGGTGATTGATACTCATTCTATTTCATACACATATACTTGTTTTATTTGTGCCTACCATATTTCTATATCTTAGAGCACAAATATTTGTTTATGCTAGAGCTTGAACTTCAACTTCATTTCAATTGATTTAGTTTTCAATTGGTATCTTATTTCAAGCCTACGCATAGTTTTTGTTGGTATTTCATAAAGAGGGAGAAAATTCGATTTTCATTTTTCAATTGGTATTTAGTATTCCACTCCCTTGCTTTATGATAGAAAATAAAATTTTTTTGAATTGATATCATATACTTAAAAGGAAAAATACTTTCTTTTGATATCAAGATGTTTATGTGAATATTTTAAAAATTGGTATCTCAAATTTTGTTTTAAAGAAAATAAATACAAAAGTTTAGATTTGTATTGACTATATGTAAGGAGAGCTTAACATCTCTTCTACATATAGATTCATGTTGAGTGTATCTTGTATTGAGGAGCTTGACATCTCTTCTTTATGTGATACACGTGTGTAGGGGAGCTTCACATCTCCTTTTATGCATTACATATCATGTGTTATGTGAATTAGGGCTTGTCATCCTTTCTTCATGTAATGCATGTGTGTAGGGAAGCTAACTTAGCGTCTTCCTCTTCATGAATGTATATAGCATATAACATGTATTGATCTTTGTTTACTTTCAATTGGTATCAAGATGCTTCTTTGACATATTTTCAATTGATATCTTAATTGATTGTAACCCCTTATTGACTTTGTTTTTTGTTTTAGACAAAAAGGGGGAGAACATTGTTTTTATTGTTTTGATTGACAAAAAGGGGGAGAAAGATTTTTACCCCTCATTGTTATTTATTGTTTTGGTTTTTACCCCTTTGTTGATGATTGACAAAAAGGGGAGAAAGATTTTGAGTTTATGAGTTTTATATATATGCATACTTATGTTTTTGCATATATTAAGTTTAATATAGTTTAATGTTAATTGGTATCTAGAGCATGTTTTTTTTTGAACATTTCATTGGTATCTAGAACCTTTTATTGTTTATGCATATCTATGCATGTTTCATACATATTCATTGCATATTTATGTTTATTTGTTTATGCATGAGTTAAGGGGGAGCTTCTTTGAAGCTTAATTTTAATCCATGCATATATAACTCCATGAGTTTTGTCATCATCAAAAAGGGGGAGATTGTTGGCCCAAAGGCCTTCCACCCTAGTTTTGATGATGATTAACTCATGTAGTTATGTTTACTAATATTCTTGTGATTTTAAGTTTCAGATCATTAAACAAGATATTAGTTGGTGATTAGCTTCAACAAAGGAGTTTAGAAGCTTTTCATGGTGATTCCGGTGCAAAGCTTAAAGATCATTCCTTTGCACTTGGTGGATCACGTGTTTGTGGACCGAGTCGCCTTGAAGATGAAGATCGTCAAGAAGACTTAGGTATCATAGTTTAGAGTGTGTTTAGATCCATTTGTAAAGCTTAGTATAGTTGATATGCTCAAGTGCACAATACACACACGTTTTATGTTTTTGGATTTTGGTTTTCATGAATAATAGATCAAAACAAGTTTACTTTTTTTTTTATGTATATTAGATGTGCTCTATATACATACATGCTTACATGACTTAAATAAACTTATTTTGACTATTCGATTCATGTATTGAAAAATCCAAGTTTGTTAAAAATACAGGTTTTGATTTTGATAAAAATTTGCAAGACTCAAAAATGAATTGATATGATTGATATATGTCTTGAAATTTTTATCACTTGTTTATGTTTCAATATAAAATGTTAAAACAAGTTTTATGAAATTTTCAGAAAAGATAAAAGATTTTTATAAAATATTTTAACATGTTTTTCTGACCCTGTTCTGTGACTGACAGGCCAGGTCGGTCGACCGGAACGGTTGACCGCACCATGGGCCGGTCGACCCTTGGGGTCGACCGACGTGCACAGACTTGTGCACGTCTGGCTGGCACAGGGCCGGTCGATCGAGCGGTCGACCGGGTCTGAGAGCAGAGCCTCTGTTTGTTTGGGTCGACCGGGCGGTCGACCGGGTTTGCCCAACGGTCACATTTTTGACCGTTGGCGGTCGACCGGGCGGTCGACCGCCAGGCCTGTCAGGCTGCCACGTCAGCCTAACGACTAGTTTTCTGTTGGGCCTATATAAACCCCAACTCTTTGGGATTTTGGCCAAGGTTTTTAGAAGAAAAAAATTCCCAGTTTCTCTGAGTTTAAAACAAGTTTTCAAAAGTGTTTTTGGGCTTTAAACTTCCAATCTTATTTGTTTTAGGTTTTTGGAAAAATCAAAGAAAAGAGTATTTTGGGAGATTTGTCTTGGCTTTCATTCTCTATCTTTTGCTAGAGTTTTCCCAAGTATTTTCTTTGTGTTTTTGTTTTCCAAACACCTAGTTTTCCACACTTGAGCTATCACCTATCCTATTCTATTAGGATCATTTGTTTTGTGGAAAAGAGAAAAGAAAGAGAGAAGTGTTTGAGGTTGATTGAGCCTCTTAGTTGTAAACCCTTTTCATTGTTGGGTTGCTCCCTCTTTGGTAGAGGTTGAGGTTTGTGTTTGCTCCCTCTTTGGTAGAGGTTGAGGCTTATGGTTTGCTCCCTCTTTGGTAGAGGTGGAGATTGGTGTTTACTCCCTCTTTGTGAGGTGGAGTTGGTTGTTGGTTTGTATCCCTCAAGTGTGAGGTGGATTGGTTGTTGTTTGGCTAAGGGCCTACCCCTCTTGTGTGAGGAGGTGTTTGTATTGAGAGAGGAGTTCGGTACTCCTAGTATTGTAACAAATCCTTCTCGGTGAAGGTTCCCTCGGTGGGAGTCCTCGGTGGACAGATAGTGGATTGAAAATCCTACACGGTGGTGTAGGCGGGGATGTAGAGCAAGGTGCTCGAACCTCGAAACATATCTTGTTGTTAGCGTTTGATCCACTTGTCTCTCTAACTCTCTCTCTTTACTTTGTGCAAAGCATCATTCATTATTCATATCATACATTGCTTGCATTGTACCTTACATATTTCATATTGCTATATCTTGTATATGCTTGGTTGTTTGTGTGTGCCTCACTTATACTTAACCACAAGAGCTTCACATAGCACCTCAACCCATTCAAGGGGAATCAAGAGGAGTTAGTCCAGAGCCCTTCACGGGGAATTCGGCTACACTTGTGTGTTGTATTAAGTGTGTTGCAAGAATTGTTTAAGCTTCCGCATTTAGCGCACTTAGTTTCTAGATTAGCACTTACACCTATTCACCCCCCCTCTAGGTGTTTTTCAATTGGTATCAGAGCCAACGCTCCTGATATTAGGCTTAACATCCTAGGAGTGAGATCCATTTGTTTGCTAATCTATTGTTTGCATTTGCTTGTTTGCACACTCGTATAATTTATCATGGACTTCATGACCCCACCTAGCTTTAACGCTTCCTCCACATTATTTCTGATAGAATTTATATCAGGAGCGATCAGTGCAGATATAAATATTGGCTCCTGAATCTAACCACTAGTCCGAAGAGAAAGTGATAGAGTTGATAATAGGAAGAGAGAAATCTAACTTAAAAGAGTTGAAGTTCAGTTCCACCATGTTGACCTTGTGCCCACTATTTCCTCCGTTTCCTCTAAGTTAAGCTTTAACTGGTTCCAACTTCCAGTTGAAAATATTGGGACGCCACGTGATTGGTTCTCTCGCAGACATAGCAGAATCTTTTGGTCTTCTAGCCAGAGGTTTTGGGCTTGAAGGCAGAAGATTGCAAAGGTTTGAAAGAAGAAGAGTTTGCATGAGGAGAAGAAGGAAAGTGGTTAGGTTTCTTAAACTTCTTGCCCTTGAGATTCATAAATTTACGCTTAGGCTTATCTTCTACCAAGATGACTTTGCCTTTCAGTTCAAACTTAGGTTCAAAATTTTACCTATATTTGTCTTCTATGTGAATCACTTTAAGGGCTTGAATAAGGGTAATGTCACCTTACTTGTGACAGAGGTTAAAGGTAATGTCACCTTGCTTGTGATGGAGGTCTCTAGCAAAATCTGACCAGCAAGGAGGCAGTTATCGATGAAAGAGGACACCTTATAATCGTCATAGAATTGATTTCCTTTCGACTGAAGGTGTCGGATAAAATCTTGAAGTTCATGATGTTGATCGTTGATAGGTTTGTTGTCAGACAACATGAATTTATTGAAGGAGGAGGAGGTGAATCTTTCGATTCCAACATCATCGAGGCCATATTCTTCCTCAAGTGTTGTCCACAGTTCTTTGGCACTCTTATATTCATAGTAAATGTCATTTAGACTAATAGAAAGTGCGCTAAGAATCCTATAGAGACAATAATAGTCAATCTCCTTAGGTTTCAAATAGATGATGGAGGAAGGACTAGAAAGAATACTTACAACAGGTGATGATTTAGGAGAAGGTGCAACAATTAGATCATCTATAGCTGAAATGAGTCCTAAAGTGGTCAACCAGTACTTCATCTGCTTTGCCCACCGCTTAAAGTATATGCCAGAGAATTTCTCAGGTTCACACCTTTAGAATGATCATGGTTGACCATAGTGACAGGATGGAACTACTGAGTTTTGTATTCCAAATTATTGAGGATGTTAAAATTTAATTTAAGAGTGTAGCCTTAAACAGAAAAATCTTATGTGATAATGTGACAAGAGATCTAGCAAGATAAATATATTATAGCTGAAAAAAAAGAGCAGTAAATAATTCAGGAATTAAACATTATTTTAGATTAATTCCTCAAATAAGCTAGCATGAATAGATACAATCATATATGACAAGAAATTTAGACAAGTATCAAAACAGTTTATAGCATGTAGGTATTGCAAGAGACTAATCTTATCTTTTCCTAATCAAATAGCAAAAAACAGTTATTACATAAAAATAAGAAACAACAACTATAGCTTTTGATCCTTTAGATTGTTGGTGAAATTTGCTATTTTTTAAAAACATGCAAATCAATTATCTTGACAAAATATATTAAATTAAACTAAACTTCTTAGCTTGTTGACGCAAAATTAAAACAGAATATATGTAAATTAAATCTGGTCTGGGAAATGCAATCGTGTAGTCGCTGTCCTAAAGGATCAAATGCTCATCTCCTTGTCCAGCTGTTGATTCGATTTTGTCCAGTATCAGTAAAAGATTCTCAGGAATTACCAGCACTCGGCCTAAGACAGTAGCAGAGCCTCTTACTCAGACAGAAAATTATTACCCAGAAATTGAAATAAAACTTGAAGAAACATGACAGTGGGAGAAAGAAGAATGTAAATCGACAGTTGTTTCAGATTTTAGTCCAAGTACTCGAGATGATCCCGAGCCCGAGTTTTCAGCGTTCACTCCGACTCCAAGTGCTCGGGAATTACACTGCGTCTCCAGGTATTCAGGTTACTCCGCTCAGAAGTTTAAAGTTAGATCCGAACACAAAAATCAAAAAAAAAAAAAATCCAAAATATAACAAGTCAAAGAACCCTTTGAACAGAGTTGCATTTATGTCCGCAAGTCGTGGGCGCGCGCCACCCGATCCTGATCTGACTCGAGTCAGTGTATGTTCATGTGTGTGAAAAGGTGGCACATGACCTAACATTTACAACGATAGACAATGAAAGAGTTGGTATATAAACCACTTAACTTTTCTTGGTGTATTCAATGTGAGACTAAATATCAAAAACAAATAGCGGTTAACTCAAGTTGTCCCTCCAAATCTAAATACCCAGCCACCATCTTATATATACAAATAGTGTACATTAAAATCATTATTTAAGTCACCTAACTTGTTGATTCATTTTAAGTTCCTACTGTTGTACTAAAACCATGGGCTTGTACATAGCGTTGAGATATGATACCATGTACATTTCAAAAGCCATCCCCCACAGAAGATAACAAAAAAAATAACATCACCACAAACTTCCAATAACAAACTCTGGCTCACCGTTCACACTCCAAACCTAGCAAGATGTGCACAAACCTCAAACGGTACTAACCTCGTAAACGTAGCTCAGTTCATATTTGTGATCATACACAGATATTATAAGAGGACTAATTCAGTGTTGCCACGTGAATAAGACGTCGAGTTTCAATATTACAAAGCTTTAAAGTCTTTAAATTCTCTCTTACATCATATTCTCATGTCAACACGAAATTGACTCTATTATAATAGAGTATGTGTGACTCACACACACGAGCCGAAGTTCAAAAAATGGCACCCTTTACCCAACACGCAACCCTCTGCTCCTCTAACTAGATAACGAAAAGCAACCCTCTGCTCCTCTAGCTAGATAACGAAAAATTTTTGCTCACCGCGTTTCGTTGAGCGCGGTGAGCGAAACACGGTGAGCAAAAAATTTTTCCCTAGATAACCATGTTGATGGGTCGACGATGAGATGATGCACCCTCTCACGTGTCCGTCTCCCAAGGGGAAATGGGATGGCAAGTATTCAAAGAATTAGTTGACACAATAACCAAATCCCTTGTCCTCACCAATTTGCTGCCGCACAAAACTCCAAGCAAACCCTCCCTCACTTTCTCCCATGCGTATCTCCTTCCTTCCCCAAACTTCATATATTTAGCCCCATTCACGTAACATACAAGTCATGTTTCCACTCTACACAGTACTCACTCGCGCACTTGTACCTTTGATCAAGAGCTATCTAGCTGACGATGGCTAAGAACATGGGCTGCCACGATGCCCCGACGGCGGCGAGATCCTAGGCCGGTATGACGTCGTATTCGCCAAGATTCTGACCAAGGATGCACTGCAATTCGTCGCTGGATTGCAGAGGGAGTTCTGTGGCCGGATTCGGTATGCCATGGAGTGCCGGTGGAGGCCAAGAGGAGGTACAATTCCAAAGAAATTTGATCATCCTTCTACATCTCAAAGAAAGTAGCCAAGAGGGACTTACACAGGCTTTGCTTTCCATATGAACACATAACACGCGCATAAAAATTGATAGTTACAGGGAAAATTGTTGGTATTTTTCATATAAAATCTTGACCAGCATCCATGAGCAATGGGAATACGGTAAAAAAAAAAAAATTCATTGAATTGATGAACACGCCCAATTCAAGATGCAAAATAGCTATGATCAGTACAAATCAAAATACCGCGCCATGGGTTTACAACGCAGCTACTCATTTTCCTGTTCTGCCGGTGTCAGCAATGGAGTTAAATGCCGTAGTCTCCTTGCCAATGAAGAAACAAAAATCATGATTTGTTCACACACGCTTGGATTAAGTATCCTATAGCAGCTATAACTACGCCCAGAAGTGAACCAGCAGCAACCTGAGAGATGTGCAAAAGATGAATGCTTGAATTAGGCCCTAGTTGTTATACAAATTTCTTATGATACAATGCTTAAATATCCATGCAATTACAATTGGAACTGCCTGAGATGCTATGTACAATCTTCTGGTTAAGCTTTCCAGTGATTCAAATCAAGGCATATATTATTGGACCATTGCACAGACAAATAAACAACCATGCTATGCTCAATGAAAAATGTTAAAAAAAAATAAATGGCACTGTCACCAGCAATAGTCCGTTTCTTTTACAATTTACCCATCTGGTAATGCTTGAAAATTTGAGATCTACTGTACCAATCAGAAACTAAAGGATTCCATACAGGATAAAATTCCGTGATTAGATCACTTCCGTCATGGTATAACTTTTTTCTCTCTTACTGCTGATAAAGGATAAAGACTAGTGGCTGTGAATTGACAAGGAAAGAAGTTCACTCACATAGCGACTCGTCAACCAATTGGAAACTAAAAGAAAGAAACAAAGAGATGAATGGGAATTCTTGAACATGGGTCTCGTTCTTAATTTATTTCTTTCCTATATGGATTTAGTCCTGTAGTCCTATATGAATGTAGTCCTGTAATCTCTTTCCTATATGGATGTAGTCTCTTCTCACCGGTTCATATCTCTTTATCTATCTTCTCAACATCCATCAAAACTCATTTCAATAGTTCCACAGTTCACTTACAACACATTAAGATCCACATCTCACAACCGATATGGACTTTTTAGTTCATATTCAAATATTCAAACCACTTCTTAGAATCCATCAAAATACTTCATAGGATTTTTTTTTTCTCTCCTCCACATTCAAAACTTCTGTCAAAACTAATTTTCTCTAATTTCTACATTCAAATTTTAACCCATGCCATCTTTTTTTCCTGAAAAACCCCTAATTCATCACTAAACTTTTTCCAGCGGTGCTGTTTTTGTAATTTTTTCCCTATGTTTATTTTGTCAAATTATGGGTGGTAAAGTCTTGGAAAAATAAATTTATTTTTATGTAAGGTAGTAAAACATTAGTGTATTTCTCTGTAATCTACCCGACAAAAACTAAGGTGGAGATATCTTATGATATAGTTTGGTTCTATTGTTGTTGGTAAATGATGAAAATTAATGGTTGTGATTAAAAGGGAATGTGTTTACTCACATCAGACTCCCGGGAGAGAATGACGATGATGTTAGAGAATGATGATGATGTTATTGCCTATTTGATGAGTCACATCACCTTATTTCTTTGAAAAAGTGTACCTTTCTTCTAGGTTTAAGGTGACTATTAAAATCATCTACAAGAGAGGTTTTGACTAGAGATAAGGGTTGTTTTCCATACTTAAGGGCAAAGGGGTTAAGGGATTTCCATCGTAAGGGTTGTGCAAAGATGTACGAGAAGGCAAACTCTCTCATCCTCAAATTTATTTATTCATGCATTCCCTCTAAAACTTCCCACGATCCCTCAATGTATGCATAATTCTCGAACCATGTAAAATGCTTCACCGATGTTTGTTGTTACTCATTTTCTAGCTTCCATGTAGTGCTTCTCTATTGTTCTTTGCATCTGTTATTGATTGCCAAAAGAAGGTCCATGAAATTCCACTGCTTAGTATACCAATCTCATTCTAGATACAAAATTAGCTTTGTTTTGTGGGGTTAACTAGTTGTGGCTGTTTATTTATTGGCCCAAGACTTACTTCCCAAACATTTACTAAATACAAACCGATTGTCAACTAGGTAGCTTCCTTACTAGTCAAGTATCTCATTTAACTAATTAACTTTCATCCTCATATCTCTTTAACTGTTGGTTGGTCCAACTTTATTTAAATCTCAATATATGTTGCACGAGTACAAAACTATGAAATGGATAAACAAGGTAGGGGTATGTAGCAAACCATAAAACATTCAAGATAAGGAAATATTAGGGATAACGACAATAACAAATTACCTTTTTTTTTTTTGGTGGGGGGGGGGGGTGTTGTGAGAGAGAGAGAGAGAGAGAGAGAGAGAGAGAGAGAGAGAGAGAGAGAGAGAGACTGAATGCCTTTATCAACTACATGAACTTATAAGCTATAAGCACAGGTTTGATTGTGCACATGTATGCTTGCATGCACACAGAGGTTTATGTGTAGAAATGAATTGACAGTAGCTAAAAAATTTAATAATTTACTGGATGATATTTCTTGTCTTTTTAATTTCTCCATAATAAGATTCTAGAAAAATGATATGTACAATATTTTATGATTGTTTTACATGTGTGCCTCCTCTTGATACATATATCAAGATAATAATGTCACTCTTTTTTGTTCATAGTTTACCCGACCTAACATGTGGTCCATCAGGTGGTGGGTTATAAACAAAATTGTCAAGGCAACTATTTATTGATATCTATTATAAGGTGATTTGTTATAATCATAAGTTAATGATGGGGGTCACATCCCTTCTTTTTTCTCTTCTACTTTCTTCTCTTTTCTGCTTTATCTTTCACCTATTTAGGCTTTCTTGTCCATTTGTCATTTTATTGTGGTAAGAGAAAAAATTCTTAAGTGTTCCCACATATTTGTGTAATCATGCATCATCTTGAAGCATATGGACACACTTAGGAAAACTAGGGAAGTATATCCCCCAAATTAAAAGGGAGAAATCTGAAAGGAAAAAGATGGTTCAAATGATGGTTGTTGGGGTCGTTTGATGAGAGGAGAAGATGGGAATGGCAATGGTAAAGAAGAAGATATAGAGAGGGGAGGGGTAAAAATTTTAAACTGAAGGATAATTTTGTTAAGAAACACATCACATGCGGACAAATGCAAACTTTCCAAACAGTTGGATAACAGAGGATAAGTTATCGATTAAATGGTGGGAGTTTATTGTATGTGGTGGTTTCTTATAATAATGATAGAAGTTCTTATTACTTTTTAATAATATAACAAACTTAAAGCATTTCTCTAGAATAGAGGAGTAGAAATGGATTAGAAGCAGATTCTTTTTGTTAAGTTATGAGCATGTGTTGTTTACATGAACCATAATCCACAAGCATTAATGAGCAAATGAAATCAATAGAGCATTGTGATACTATTTTCTTTTTGAGGTAAATGGCTTCACATTCTATTTTAATGAAGTTTGATGCTTCTCTAACAATTGAATTTCAAATCCAATTTATGTAGTTCCATAGACTTTTATCTTAACGACTGACTTTCCTATTCCATTAACAGTTGAGCACTTTTTGTTCTTGTAGTGCGACAGGTCTCTTCTTTGCTATCTCAGTCTTTCGCTGACTTGGGATCAATTTAATTCTTTGTGACTTTGTCCCTCATGCGTTAAGGTACAAGTATTAGATTTTTACCAGTGTTTTAAAAAACCTATTATGTAACCCGTTATAACTCGTTATATAACGTAACGTCGACCAATTGTCATGTAACAGGTCTAAAAAACGCAATGTTTGATAACTATGGTTATTTTGCCCGTAATTTGCGTTATGTTACGTTATTAACGTTATTAACGTAACACACCATAATAAAATAAAGTAGAAGAGAGATTTGATTCAAAATCTTCAGAAATAAATTAGAGATAATAGCACAAAAACTAAGAGTAAAAACTTCTTTCAAGAATACTCAAACTTTGAAATCTTTGCAATAGTTGTTGTAATTCTCCTCAACCCCAATCACCCCTATTTATAGAATTTAGGTAGGGATCAAAGGGTAAATATCTATTTTGACTAATCAGGAATAATATGACTAAAATCCAGCCTAAAATCATGTTTTAAGATAAAAATAACGTTTTAAAACAGGTTTAAAAAAACTAGCCGTTTGGCCAGAAAAGCCAAGCACGGTCGACCGGTCGGTCGACCGATTTTTCAAAAATTATGATTGTTGGCTGACTCCGGTCGACCGCCCGGTCGACCGACCCAAACCGAGAGTTTGGGTCAGTCGGTCGGTCGACCTCTCAGTCGACCGTCGACCGCCCGGCCGACAGGGGAACGTACACACATGCACACCCCATGGGTCAGAACTGCGGTCGACCGCGCGGTCGACCGTTCTGACCAGTAACAGAGCCGGTCGACCGCCCGGTCGACCGCAACAGGTCATAAGCTGAAAAATAGTTAGAAATTTGATTTGAAGATATGTTATTTTCAAAAAAATTTTTGTAAAGGCTTTATAAAATACAATAAGCTAAGTATGCATATACTGAAATAGGACTTAAAGTATTTTAACAAGAATCAAAAAATAATCTTTTGAAAACACGTGCAATTTTGTTTGTGTAGGTATTTGAGCTTCAACACTATATACTATTCTTTAACAAACTAACAACATAAAGATCCATAGGTAGGCGTCTCTGAACCTCGTTGCTGAGCTAGAGTATCCTATCCTATGAGTGAGTCCTCTTGAGCCATCAACCTTGTAACATGCTTGAGAACGCTTGAGCTATCAAGACTTGTACAAATCTGAAATTCATTCTAGAATCTCTATTAATATCAAATAGCTTTTATATGGTTTGTTATCATCAAAACATATAAAATGGAGAGTGTAACCTTTGGGCCAACAATCTCCTCCTTTTTTATGGTGACAAAACATATAAGGTTTTATATGGTTTGTTATCATCAACACCATAACCCCCATATTCTCCCGGTCTATGGAAAAAATAATCCCTACAAATTTGCTCGTTCATCATCCTCTCTGCAACCTCATTGTCATCTCCTCGTTCGGCGCCAAGAAAAAAGAAGAAGACATACCTCTCTCTGGTTGACAACAAAGAACTACCTTTGGTGGTTCTCTGTCGTGTTGGTTCTCGCCGGCGTCGTCTCCAAGTGATGGTTCTCCGTCTCCAAGCACATGTAAGCTCTCTTCTCTCTCTCTCTCCAGTCTTCCTCCCAGATCTCTCCCTTCCGATCTCTCTGCTTTCTCGATCTCTCTCTGCTTTCTTTCCTGAGGGAGAGAGAGCAGAGAGAGATCGAGAGAAAGAGCCGAGAGAGATCGGGAGGGGGAGACACAGATCAAAGGGAGAGAGAGAGGGATCAGGGGAGAGCAGAAGGATCAGAAATAAAATCAGAGAGTGAAGGACACAGGGGGGATAATTAAATAGCATATTGTAAATTGAATTATGAATTATAATGATAGAGTAACTAAGAAATTATGAATTATGATTGAATTATGAATCTTTTTGTAAATTGAATAGCATGATAAAATTATGAATTATAATGAAATATGCGGATCATATTGAAATTTGTGTAGATAGAATTATGAATTATAACTTGTGAATGTGAAAAATTATGAATAGTATGATAAAAAATTATGAATAGCATGATAAAAATTATGAATTATAATGAAATATACAGATCATATTGTTGTTTGTGTAAATGAAATTATGAATTATAACTTATGAATGTAAAAAATTATCGTGACACTTGCTAAAAATTGTTGTAAGACTTGCTAAATGTGTTATATATTGTTTTGATATTTTTAATTTTTTAAAATTATTTTTCTATTTATAATTTTTTTAATATAGTATATATATTTATTTTTCTTAAATAAATATTAAATCACGTAACCTACGTTATGTGTTACGTTATAACCTATGTTAACATAACAGAAGAAAAACGTTATCGTTACGTTATCGTTATTTTGAACATTGATTTTTTACCTCAATGTGATATCCAAGTCATACAACCATAGTCTTCTAAGAATCACATAACCTACAGTACCCATGACTAGCACGTCATACCAAATCTTTTCCTTGTATGTTGCAAACTACACCAGTACAAGGCATCTCTCGTTCACTTCAATTGATGTTGTGTTAACCCAAGAGACTTTATAAGGATAAAGGTGGGGAACCGCTTCCAAACCTATCATGGAGACTAGCTTGAAAGATACAGCATTAATGCAACTCCCACTATCAATAATATTTTTACAGTTTTTATCACCAATTTTCATCCAAGTGTGGAATATTGTGGTCCTACGCCAGTCGTCAGTTTCATTAGGTTGAGCTAGGGTACACCTAACAATATTGATGCGCTGAATAGAGGCAAGACGTTTTCCTTGTTTAGTTGCACCATCAGAGTCACTCCCCTTGTAGCCTATGCACATAACTAGGGGTGAGCAAAATTCAGTTATAACCGAAATAACCGACCAAAAACTCAAACTAAACCGAACCGCTCTAGTTCGGTCGGGTTTCGGTTTGTGTTCCAAAACCCGAACCCACCGAACCGAACCGAATCTCTCACCCTATATATCATCCCACTCAGATTCAATTTAGTGAATCATATAGTTCATAATAAAAACTGGTGGAAGCTTATCTCATTACTTCTTGCAATACCATCTTTTTTATATTGAATATGTGAAATCTATGTTAAGTACACCATCACAATTAAGAATAATATTTATATTAATATAATTTTTTTCATTCTTGTCATTAAAAGTTAGTAATAATTATGTGAGCTTTGATATAAGAGCCCAAATACAGTGTAAAAGTTTTAGAATATGAAATTTTCAATTCACATTAAGGTTAGGGTCCTTTTTTTATTTCTAATTTGGGTATTGAATATTTGAGATTAGAATATTAAAGGATGATAATAAATGCAAGATATGATGGCAATATATTGACCAACCGAAAAAATCGAAAAACCGAACCGAACTGAGTCAGTTCTGTTCCGTTCGGTTGCTAAGTCTAATCGGTTCAGTTCGGTTTTGCAAAAATTAGCAAAAACTAAACCGAATCGACCGATGCTTACCCAAATAAAAGGCTTTGGATTTGCTGGGACAAACCTTCTCCACATGACCATAACCATGGCATTTATAACATTGAGTGCGAGGGTTGGTCCGGGGTACACTTTCAACTTGTCCCTTTCATTTGTCCTTTTTCTTTTGGATAGAACGACTGGAACTGTTCTTGTATTGCGATTGCTCTGTGGCTGGACTTAGTGGACTAGCTCTTATAGTCTAAGTTGTCCTGAAAGTAGAATTTTCGAGAAACATCTAAGTCTCGAACTATTTGATACGTATGCTCTAGGTCACAAACACCGTACAAAAAGTTCCCTGCGGAGATTTTCACAAAGGCCAGACCTAACCTTAGAGGGGGTCACTGTTGGGGATTCGTCAACAAATCTACTGCATCTAGTCAAGAACTCATCAAAAGTTTCAAATACTCAGCAGCAGATCGATTCCTTGGTTAAGCCTACTCCACTTGTCGAGTTGTTGATCCTAAAAAGCGATTGAAAGATATTTTTAATTCAATTTAGCTCTCATTTCTTCCCATGTTCGAACAGGTTCTTACCTCCTGATGACCTCTCGACATTTGACCAGTAGTACCCAACATGTCCAACTAGTTTCATGGCAGTAAAGCGAATTCGTCGCTCTTGGGACATCTCATAATACTTGAAATATCTCTCTAGACTCATTACCAATTTAGATAATATTGTGGGTCCAAATGACTGTCGAAGTTTGACGTGTCCAACTTGATGTTCTTTAGGAATTGATCATCATCCTCGTGACGGTCATGATTCCTAAGGACTCTTGTAAATCACCTAGAGGGGGGTGAATAGGTGATGGCTAATCTAATGGTGGCTAAATGCGGAATTAAAAACTTCTTACACTAAACACCAAGTTTAACACAAAAGTGTAGCCGAATTTCCCGTGAAAGGCTCTGGACTAACTCCTCAAGATTCCTCTAAATAAGAGTTGAGGTGCCGCGTTGGCTCTCTTGGTTGAAAACTAGTGTTAGCAAACAATCCCCAAGCATATATCAATTAAGCACAATATGAATATCAAGCATGTAAGGATAAGCACAATAATAGCATGCAAGATATAAACAAGGGGGAGAGAGAGAGAAAGAACAATCGCAAACACAAGGGATTTGTTTCAAGGTTCGAGCACACTTGCTCTACATCCCCGCCTTCAACACCTTGAAGGATTTTCACTATAAACCGATCCCACCGGATCACTCGGTGTCGCAACACCTACAAGCCGAGTTCACACTTGAACTCCTTGAACTCTCTAGCCCGTACACACCGCAAGCCCACAAGCTCGCCGAGGCCGCACCTCAAACACGGAGTTCACACACGAACTCGAAACACCGCGAACCCACAAGTCCGCCCCTCAAAGTACAAAGATGAACTTTGGTGATCACAACTCTTGATCACCTAAAATCCTCTCACAACAAATCCCTATAGGTAAATATAGCAATGGATAGCTCAAGTGTTGTGTGAGAAAATAAGGATTGAAATGGTGGAGGAAAACTCAAGAAAATCACTTTTAAACACTCTTGATAAACTCCCCTTTTAAACTAGAATACCAAAACCAAACCGGTATTTTTCAAAAAGAAAACTCTTTTGCATTTTTTCAAACAAAATTCTTTTATGAAAACTCATCTAATCAAGAGTGTGTGTGTATAAGATACTTGAGCAATCCACCAACTATTCTATCCTTTACATTTTTAATCTAAAACAAAATCTTATAAAACAAACCTAGACACAAGTCTTCTTGAAGTCTTCACTTGAAGTCTTCTTATCTTCTTGATTTGGTCCAAACTCAATCCAAAGAGCTAGACTCCTCTTGAGTACTTGATGTGGTCTTGATGCACAAGATCTTGAATCAAACCGTGCTAGCTCCAAAACTCGACTTTAAATCCTTTGTTAAAGCTACACACTTACTAAGAGCTTGATCATAAATCTGAAACTAAATAAACACAAGATCATTAGTACTATAACTACATGAGTTGATCATCATCAAAACTAGAGTGATGGGCCTTTGGGCCAACAATCTCCCCCTTTTTGATGATGACAAAACTCATGAAGTTATATATGCATGGATTAAAGTAAGCTTCAAAGAAGCTCCCCCTTAACTCATGCATAACAAAAAATAAGTAAATATGCAATGAAACACATAAACATGTATGCAAATATATGGAGATAAACATGCCAATCAAGCATAAAACAAATCAAATCCTTTTTCTCCTATTTGCAACACAAAACATATATGCATAAACATAAATCCTTCTCCCCCTTTATGAATAAAGCAAGGAAAACATGCATATATACTAAAATACTTCTCCCCCTTTTTGTCAATCATCAACAAAGGGGTTAAAATAAAAACAAAATCAACAAATTTTTCTCCCCCTTTTTGTCCGAAGCATAGAGGCAATAAATGGGTCAAACAAATCAATAAAGAGATACATGCGATATACATTCATGAAGAGGAAGACGCTAAGTTAGCTTCCCTACATATATGCATTACATGAAGATCATAACACATAATCTGTAATGCATAAGAGGAGATGTGAAGCTCCCCCTACACACGTGTATCACATAAAGAAGAGTTGTCAAGCTTCTCAATATAAGATACACTCACATGAATCTATATGTAGAAGAGATGTTAAACTCTCCTTGCATATAGGCAGTACAAATCAAAACATTTTTTTTAATTTTTCTCAATAAAACAAATTTTGAGATATCTTAGTAAAACAAATTTTAAGATACCAAATGTAAATAAACATTACAAATTTTGAATTTTTCAAATAGGTAAAACATATTGATACCAATTGTAAATTTATAACAAATTTGAATTTGAAACATATTGATATCAATTGAAAAACAATGCATAAGCTTTATTAAAAATGTCAATTGATATACCAATTGAAAATAAAGTTTTAAATTAAGCTTAGCATAAACTTTGTGTTGTGCTTTAAATAAGTAAACCAATTGTAAAGCAAGCACATGAAAATCATATATATGTATGAGAAATGATAATATCAATAGAAATTGATATAAGTAGAAATTATGAATCATACATAAATAGGAAACAAAATATGAGTATATACAAAAATATCAATTTAGATACCAATTGAAAAGATCCAATGATACCAATTGAAAATAACAATGTAAATCAAGTATATAACTCATAACCTACCACCCTTCATATGCTCAAGATAAAAGATTTTTCAATAGAGTTTGCAAGGCATACACGCCCATCCATCCTCCCATAAATGGTGTAGGAAGGGGTTTTCGAAAATAGGGTTTGAAAACATTTTATAGTGAAAACCACTACCCAATGAAGAATAATTAACTAGTTAAAGACAATTTTTGAAAAACTGGTTAAAGATCCTTCAAAACATGAAACTAAATCATATGTTTTTCATGAGTCATACCAACTACACAAGAATTGACACTCAAAAGCGATAAAGCTCAAAATATGTTCATGAAACAAAGTCATGAATAAACAAATAAAGTGTGAGTGTTCAAAAGTCATGTAAATAGCATTTTCATGAAAATAATCAATAAAGCTCAAAACAAATATGAATATTATTTTATCAAAACAAATATGAAAACATTTTTCATATAAAACCAACTTCTAGGTATATGTATGATTTATCCAATCCTAACAATATGCATATATATCCCAAACATAAAAAGAGTCTATTAATGGTATTTGCATGAAGGCAAGAGACTCACGGGGTATACATGTATATTTATTAGATTTGAATACAAGATACATATACATGAAGCTAAACATGAAAAATAAGCAAAACATGTATAAATGAGAGAATCATCAAAACTAGCCTATACATGTGCATATAGTGAATACAAATGAACAATGAAGTGCAAACATATAAAATCAAGTGTGGCTCACTATTTGTACAAGTATAAATACAAGTTTTGATAAAACTACATTTAAACAAGTATTTACCACATGAAGCACAAAAACATGAACATGCTAAAAAAATATCATGTATGAAAGAGCATGTAAATAAACTAGGAGTTTTAAAAATAATTACCAAACTAAGGAACTATGTTCCAAATCTCCAAAACATGGTGGCCTTTCCACCAAAACTCCTTGATAGCGGTGCATCAAATGTATGTCCTTCTAATCCATGCAACCACCACCAAGGCACCAAATCTCTCACGTCTTGTGAGAGCCCTCACCTACATCAAAAACAAAAGGTGGGGATTTTGGTACCCATTTTCTTTTGGGTCCTTGAGGGTTAGCATTGTAAGGCACCCAAACATTTTTATTATTAGCAAAATTAATATGATGTAATCTATCAAAATAAAATTTTGCTAAATGGCCTTTGCGGCCACAATGTGTACACTTGTACACCTTAGGATGCTTATGTGTGTGAGTATGATCATGACGTGCAACATAAGCATATGCATGATGATGATGTGCATGAATGTGTGGAGTTTGTTTCTTTGAAAACATAGACTCCAACCTAGAATGATTAAATGCACATTTGATCAAAATTGAGCTCAAACAATCCATTTTATTTTTCAAAACATTTATCTCATTAGAGGTGGCATGTACAGTATGATGAGATAAAGGATCATTTTTCTTAGTCTTTTTAGAAAAATTTTCTTTTTCTTTTTCACAAATTTTTCTTTTCAAAGAAGTGTTTTCTTGAAAAGCAACTTCCTTTTGTTTTTCCACCAAAGTAATTTTATTTTCCAACTAGTGTTTCCTTCACACAAATCATTCAATTTAGACATTAAAGAAACATTTTCATTTTTCAAATTCTCATTTTCTTTTAAAACATTTTCAAATTTTTCATGCAAAGAATCTTTTTCATTTAACATGGCATCAAATTTCTTTTTCAAATTTTTATTATCCTTTTTAAGCATGTCATATTTTTCTAGAAGTTGTTGACAAAAAGATGTAAGCTCATTATATGACATGTTATCTTCTTCTACCTCGGATTCGGTAGTTACCTCAAGGGGTTATCCCCTTGGACCATGTAGCACGCGTTGGAAGTGTCGCTTCCAACATCCGAGTCGCTCCCCGCATAATATTGATCTTTTTCGCCAAGGGAGAGTATGGTGTTCCATGCTACAAAAGCCGAATCAATGTTAGCCACCCTACATAAATAATCATCATTTAGGGTGCTCTTCAAAGCATGAATGGCCTTTGCATTAGCCTCAATATTTTTGCCATCTAAACAATATGAATGTCTAGTAGTGGCAAAATAAACATGAATCCCTAAGGCTTTGAGGTACAAAGACACCTTAACCTTCCATGTTTGGATGTTAAGAATGTCAAAAGTGGGAGGTGACATGAAATCCATGGTGTGTGTACAAATTTTGTGATTAGCTATAAAATGAGGATCTTTAACTCTAGGTTGTAAGACCCAAATCAAGAGCACTTGGCTCTGATACCAATTGTAAATCACCTAGAGGGGGGTGAATAGGTGATGGCTAATCTAATGGTGGCTAAATGCGGAATTAAAAACTTCTTACACTAAACACCAAGTTTAACACAAGAGTGTAGTCGAATTCCCCGTGAAGGGCTCTGGACTAACTCCTCAAGATTCCTCTAAATAAGAGTTGAGGTGCCGCGTTGGCTCTCTTGGTTGAAAACTAGTGTTAGCAAACAATCCCCAAGCATATATCAATTAAGCACAATATGAATATCAAGCATGTAAGGATAAGCACAATAATAGCATGCAAGATATAAACAAGGGGGAGAGAGAGAGAAAGAACAATCGCAAACACAAGGGATTTGTTTCGAGGTTCGAGCACACTTGCTCTACATCCCCGCCTTCAACACCTTGAAGGATTTTCACTATAAACCGATCCCACCGGATCACTCGGTGTCGCAACACCTACAAGCCGAGTTCACACTTGAACTCCTTGAACTCTCTAGCCCGTACACACCGCAAGCCCACAAGCTCGCCGAGGCCGCACCTCAAACACGGAGTTCACACACGAACTCGAAACACCGCGAACCCACAAGTCCGCCCCTCAAAGTACAAAGATGAACTTTGGTGATCACAACTCTTGATCACCTAAAATCCTCTCACAACAAATCCCTATAGGTAAATATAGCAATGGATAGCTCAAGTGTTGTGTGAGAAAATAAGGATTGAAATGGTGGAGGAAAACTCAAGAAAATCACTTTTAAACACTCTTGATAAACTCCCCTTTTGATTGGAAATATTGGCTCTAAAAACTTGTGGATATAATCACTGAAATGAATGAGAAAACTAGCCCAAAACTCTTCTTGAAATCTTGTCAAAAACAGCCCCCAAATGCCCCAATTTATAGAGTAGAAAAACTAGCCGTTGAGAGCCAGGTGGCCTGACGGTCGACCGCCCGGTCGACCGCCAACGGTCATTTTTCTGACCATTGGGGCAGCGGTCGACCGGCCGGTCGACCGAACCTCTGAAACAGAGAGCAGACTCTCTGCCGGTCGACCGGCCCGGTCGACCGGGCATTTCCAGAGAGCAAAGCTCTCTGGATGGTCGACCGTCCCGGTCGACCGGCCCTCCAGCCAGACTGGCGTGCACGTCTGTGCACGTCAGTCGACCGACTTCAAGCTTCGGTCGACCGGCTGAAGCCAGGTCAGGGATTTTAGGGAAAGAAAACTTGGTCATTTTGGCTCAATTAAAATCCCATAAAATTACTAAAAATCTACAAAAATAGTTTCAGTATTAAACTTTGATAATCAAACATGCTTGCACAAAATCAAGACATGTTATAAACAAATTGGACTATTTTTGTAACTTGGAAATTTTGGCTAAAAACGAAAACTGTATTTTTCCAAAACTTATTTTTCCAAACTTCTCCAAATACAAAACAAGATATTTAAACAACTTTTAAAGCATAGTGTGTATGGATATGATCCACTACACATACATGGTGAAATATCTATGTTTTTGACATTAAGCTCTAAATACGGTTTTGATTAAAACATGTAAATTAGAATACCAAAACCAAACCGGTATTTTTCAAAAAGAAAACTCTTTTGCATTTTTCCAAACAAAAATTCTTTTATGAAAACTCATCTAATCAAGAGTGTGTGTGTATAAGATACTTGAGCAATCCACCAACTATTCTATCATTTACATTTTTAATCTAAAACAAAATCTTATAAAACAAACCTAGACACAAGTCTTCTTGAAGTCTTCACTTGAAATCTTCTCATCTTCTTGACTTGGTCCAAACTCGATCCAAAGAGCTAAACTCCTCTTGAGTACTTGATGTGGTCTTGATGCACAAGCTCTTGAATCAAACCGTGCTAGCTCTAAAACTCGACTTTAAATCCTTTGTTGAAGCTACACACTTACTAAGAGCTTGATCATAAATCTGAAACTAAATAAACACAAGATCATTAGTACTATAACTACATGAGTTGATCATCATCAAAACTAGAGTGATGGGCCTTTGGGCCAACAACTCTATCTTCTCGGTGTGGACTGGGTTGACGATGTCCATCACAACGATCATTTTCTATCATATTCATTCTTTGACCGAAGTTATTAAGTTATGCTTTAATGTCTTCAAGAATGGTGAAGAGGTTGGGATTCATAGACGTACTAGACGTTTCCAGATTGGAACTCATGGTGACACTGAATTCACTAATGATACGCTCTGCCACTACGAATGGGCATGCATAACTAAACTATTGTTATGCTTTAAATATTTATTGTTTTTATTATATTTTATAAGTACAATCTAATATCTCCTATGTGCAATTAACAGACTTTTATTGTAATGTGCAGGATGCATGAGATGAAAAGAATCAGCAGCAATTCGGCCAAGTAGTGCACACCATAAAGCTAATTGATATGTCAGAGAGCTTGAAAGTTAAAAAATAATGATTGAATGTAATGATATTGCAATGAGCTACAAAATAATGTAAATTAATTCTATGCAACTGCTTTGATCTTTGTTTTGTTTTAGCAAGTCTCTAACTTAATACTGAGATGTGCAAGTAAAAGTTAAGTAGATACACTCCCTCACAATATAGTAGACAACAGTGAATCAGTGAAATTATAATGACAGAATTAAAGTGGTACTCAAAATTCAATTCGAAGGAAATTATACATGATCACCGATTACCTGGATCAAAGGTCTTGCTGTTACGAACTCAACGGCACGAAAAACATCCAAATCAGACTCTGAATCACCTAGTTGTTGCCTGGAACACTGTGATGCGCTGTGCTTTGGATCCGGACTGTAGCACGCGGTTCGGGTTGTATTCGGATTCGAATCACCACCCAAATCACACCCGCAATTGATAATGGGATCGCACCCAAATCAGAACTTCAAACCTCATATGATAGGGACATGCACAAAAGACTTGGTGACTTAATGAATGATAGTCACTATAGCTGCAGCGTTTTGTATGAGTGCAGTTGCCCGGAGTTAGAAGAGCTTGTGAAAGTTTGCCGAGATCATGGAGCACTTGGAGCGAGGTTGACAGGTGTCGGATGGGGGTGGTTGTGCAGTTGCCTTAGTTAAAGAAAGTATTGTCCCTTAATTTATTATCAATTTGAAGGAGTCTTTTTACCAGTCAAGGATAGAGAAAAGTCAAAATTCGATCTTTGTGTTCAAGTTCAAAATGGCCTTCGGTGGAGGCAAGTCCAATGGATTTGGACTTATTTACGATTCGGTTGAGAATGCAAATAAGTGTGAGCCCAAGTATCGCCTCATCAGGAATGGCCTTGCAACCAAGGTTGAGAAATCAAGCAGTTAAGGTTGATGAGGAGCAGTCAGAGATTGCTTTGCATGTGCTCGTAGGAGTCGTCGGAGGGGGATTCGGGGTGGTGATCTCAATGGAAGAACTGGTGTCAACGCTGCTCGATGGTGGTGTGACCGGGCGTCAAACAGATCTCGATAAAGGCACGACGGGAGGAGGCAGATGGGGATCTCCTTGTTGACTTGTTGGACTTGGGGGCATCGGATCTTTGTTGATGAAAGCCTTTCTGCGCAACGGGAGGAGAGGAGAACGCCGGCAAAACTATAAAGGTCGTACTCCCACGGTTGATGTTATAGTTGTGAAGTGCAGAGAGCTTTCTGAAGGGAGTAATGATGGAGTTGTAAACTTCTTCAAAGATGGTGACATGAATCCAGATTGGCCTAGTGACCTTGATGTGAAGCCAGATGATGTAGCATGGTGGATGAAGATGAGGGCGATCACAAAATCCGACGGCGATTTGGGAGGAGGAGAGAGAAAAGTAGAAGTAGGGTCTTAATTTTGGGAGGAGAAATTTTTTGTGAATTTTTTTTTGTGCTTGGAAGAATTCAGGATTTGAGCTCTGATACCAATATGATAGTGAACCAACGGGATTCTCTCCCTAGGTTTTTTTCACCAAAAGCACACAGGCTACAAAGCTTTAAAAACAATTTTAATCCATTTCAAAACTTAGAATAACAATAATAATCTTGGCCCTAGATAGGCCTACATCAAAAAAAGAGGTCCCACTACGACCAATATGGGACTAAATAACAAAAACTAAAACAACTAAAAAAATAAATGAAAGCAACTAGGATAACTGGTCGGTCTGACTCGAGTCCACATGCCCTACTCGAACCATAACGATGAAATGCAGTGACGCCTCCCAGTGTAGGTCCGAGGTCCTGAACCCATGTCCTCATCAACTATTGTTACCACAGATCAGCTTAGTTATGAAAAAAGAGATACTATTTTTGAGCATGCTAAAAAGTGATATCTAGTTCATGATTGAAAAAAATTTGAGGTTTATCATATATTTTCCATAGATATCCTATCTCTCAATTTTTCTTCACTCTAATTTTTGGTAGTAAGTGTGAATTTCTGCACTCAGCTTGTTTTGGTTCAAAATCAAACCCTTGCAACTGAAATAGGGTCATGACATGTTGCGAAACCAAAAAACAAACCATGTTGATAACGCAATTGAATCTAAGGGAATGCCTTAGATAAAAGTCTTACAAGGCAAAGTGCTGTCTCCTAAATAAGGGATAATCAGAAAACCTACAGTTTATTTTTTATTAGTAAATAAAAGATATTCAAATGCAAAGGTATCTAAAACGTCATAAGAAAGCCATGAAGAAGTTGAGTCTCTTATGTGTCTATTCTCGTGCCTGATTACATGCAAAAATAGAGGACTAGCAGAACGTTTAAAATTGAATTGTTTTATGTAAAACATAAAGCATCTGAGTGAACCTGGAAGGGAGTGTGGCCAAGAAGTTCACGCAATGGTCTCGTTTCTGCCAAAGGATGTTCTGCTGGAAGTTCATATACAATTTGATTTAAGACCTGAAAAGCCATCAGCATTAAGATCATAAAATCGACTAAACATACTTATGTAAAAGATATAAATTATGAATAGGAAATTAAAATAAAAATCCCAGAAGTACTTGGCTCAGAGTTACACGTTCTAGAAACCATGTCTTAACCCACCAGTTATGTATAGGATGTCACAGCAAACTGAAGCTAAAGAGAAGAATTCTATTTACTTTAATGCTACAAAATGCAAAATTGGTTATCTAGAATTCAACTATGTCTAACCCAATGAGCAACAACATGGAAAAGAACTCTCTATTTATTTCTGGTGGATTTTTCTTCACCCACTATACTACTAGGACTAAAATGACTATTTTTAAAAACTAATTAGTAATTATATCTAAGAGCCATGGCAGTCAGCTATGTAGCACGGACACTTCTATCATGGAGCCGTGTCGTATCTGAGACGTGTCCGACGCGTGTGTCGGACACGCGTGTCGTGTGTACTTTAAAGAATTTGTCACGTGTCAACGTATCGTGTCCATTTCAATGTCGCCATGTCCGTGTAACATTGGCAATCAGTGCAACCCTTGCATCTGCATCAAAACCTACTCTTCTTCCGCAGTTCTACTTCGTTCTTCGGCATATTTTTTTTTAGCAATTTTTTTCTTTGACAATTTTTCGTCTTCGACAAGTCGTTTTCCTTCTTTATGTGCACCGCGGCCACTATCACTATGGTAAGGTTCTATCGACTTGTGATTCTTAGCATCATGTTTGTCTTCATCCCTTGATTTGTTATTCTTCGCATTGAGAGACATCTTTAGATTATCTTTATCTGATTGAGTTTTGTCACTGCGATCAAGCCTTATCATCTCAACTGAGTTTCGCTGCGCGTGTCAGCCTCCTCAATCTGCTCCACAACTAATCATGATCTGCAACAGTCGTGTTCTCCGCAACTCATCGTGATCTGCAACAGTTGCAGTCCCTTAAATTTTCAGTTCAACCACAGTTTGGTTCAGCTTTTAGCTCACAGTTCAGATTTCTGATTCAGCTTTGGTTTGGTTCACAGTTCAACTAAGATTATTGTCCAATCTGATTTAAGATTTGAATGTATCAAGTTCAGTTAGAAACTGACCAATTGCATAACCTGCAAAAGATCTGTACAGCAAATTAGATTCGACCCACCAACCTGTTTTGCATCCAGACCCATTTCAAATCCAATTTCAGCACTTTTCAGCAGTAAATACAGTATTCAGCATCAGTATTCAATAGTTCCACATCAGTAGTAGCAATTCAGCACTTCAGAAATTTCAACATTTTTTCAGTAGTTATTTCCAGTAAATCAGTAGTTTTAGTGCACTTTTTTAGTTTCTCTACAAACTCTCGATGTTTATACCACAGTGAGTTTGAGGAGAGATTTTAGGTATAATTAGTAATTTAGTTATTTAACAGAGTTGGTTCATCTTAATAGAATTTGGAACCATAAAGGTCTCAGTAATTTTCAGAGTCGTAAAAATAATCTGAATAGGATTTGATTTTGTTTTTGAGTCTTTAAAGGAAGAGGAGTGCTCATGGTTGTACGTAATTGTATTCTGTAGTTGTTTTGAGAATAAATAAAAATATAGTTCCTTACTTTTCCTTCATAGTTTATCAATGATGTGAAAACATACCTCTGCCTGCTTTCCAGCGTGCATCCGAACACCAACAGCATCATACATTACCTGGCGTGTGTAGAGGGGACATATGGAACAAGTTAGTTCTAGCTGAAAGTACATATTTCAAAAATGCACTCTATTTACTAGTTTTAAACTAATAATGGATAGTTCATCGCATGAGGCTGGAATCTGACAAATTGGCAGCAAGAAGCCTAATAATATCTAGCCAATGATATGAGTTGCTCTCAATAGTAATGCAGTGTATAAAAAGTGAGGGAAATCTAGTTTGCAAGTAGAAATTAGAAAGATCTTTGAGCTTATTCCATAAGCTTATACAAGGATATTAATGCATAAGTATCAAACATTTACTAATGCTCAAGCCAGTTTACCAGTTGACAAAGAAATTTGAAACCTGTGATGGTACTAGACCTACCTGTAAGAAAAATAATTCATACTGTTGATGCAGATCAATTTCACACTTAACAGTGAAAAGGATATGAAAAATACTTAACTATTTTTTGTAGGCTTAATGATATCTACGAACAGTGGCATAGTCAGGACTTTGAATTGCGGGGGAGGGGCGGCTTTTTTACACCAATCTAATTGTTCCGCCGGTCTCTCTTGAGAAAACAATCAAAGTAGTAGTAGCGTAAGATCTTTTTCAGTACAGACATAACAAGATAGTATTAGACTTGTAATCTTAAAACATAGATGTTTAAAATATAAATTGTAAGCCTTCAAATATGTTTTATAAAATGTTCATGAACATTGAACATTGATTTCATAAAATATGTATTATTAATTTTTATTGAAATCTGATTAGAAAAAAAGAGTTAGTTATAATTCTACATTTTTTAAATTAAAGATTCATGATTATAGTCCTAAATTAATAGTATATACAACTTTTAATTATTGACATTCTAATTTTATTCGAAATAAATCTTCATTACTTTTTTAAATAGTGTACTCTAAATTTATATTATTATATAAGCTTTAAATTATTTAAAATATAAATTCACCTTTACTGTAAAATATTAGATTTTTAAGTATTACATCTTTTCTAGTTACTTTTTCTTTTCATTTCGTTAGTTTTATTTGATAAAGAAGCAAGAAGAAAATTAGAAAAAAGATAGGAAAAAAATTAAAGCATAAGGTGAAACACTAGGATTCGAACCAAGTTGGTGGAGAAGAGAAGACAAACAAACACCAATTGCCCTACATTCTTCCTTGACATTCTTAATTAATAATTTTTTTATAGTGCGTTCAAAGCCGAAATTCCCCCCAAAAAATGAGTCAGGCTTCCCTTTTTTGGGGACCCCCCAGCCCCGCCACAGTCAACGAATTACCATAATTACAATTATCACGACACATCCATATGTGCAACGACCAACTTTATTAATATATGAATATTTGAAAGTATGGCTTTATTAATTTTTAGAAAGGTCTCTATTAAAAAAAGTCAAGTGCTCTGAAACTAAAATTTACCTTTTAGAATAGTCCATGCAAATAGGTAAGCTCCAAGCAGATAGTAAAATTTGATGACAAGTTCTTCATGAAAATTTGATTAACAGTAAAGGGAACTATTTGCTGCAGACCAAGATTGTATTTCAACATGCCGAGCGTATTTCTCAAGCTTTGGCCATTAAAGAGAAAAGGGATTAAGAATTTGAAGCACCTTATGTGTATCATGTCTGGTATCCAGGATATATAACAAAATCCAAACAGGCAGTTAATTTTCTTTCCAAGGATAGGACTTTTTGCATTTAATCGAGAGAACTCGGAACAAATCATTAGTGAAAGCTTACATATAGCTCCACACAAAGCAAAGGATAGACTATAAATGTTACATGGTTTTTATTTGTAAATTTTCAGGCATTAGCTTCATCCTGATGTAGGATCAGCATTGTGAGAAGCAATAAACAAAGTGGTAGCTTCTATCAAGGACTCTTCAAGTTTACTGGAGTCAAATTGTAAAATTGACCAGGCCTCGTTTGTTAAGATCGAGTTAATTTGGAACTTAAATTAATAAATAAATAAAACATGGAGTGCTTACCAGATTCTATCAAGGACTCTTCAAGGGTCAAATTGAAATTGTAAAATTGACCAGGCCACATTTGTTAAGGTCGAGTGAATATGGAACTTAAATTAATAAATAAATAAAATATTGAGTGTGATGTAAAACAAATGGATCGCAATCACCTTCAAATCAATAGAATAGAAAATTAGGGTTTTGCAATGAAGAACAAGAGAATGGAAATTAGGGTTTAAGAAAATGAATAAATTTGGACTTCACACCCTTTGCACCACGGGCTTCACACCCCTTACACCACGGGCTTCACACCTCAATCTCAAGAACTCGAGAGCTCAAGAAATTTCAACTGAAAAAATTTTATTAATTCATTGTCTCCCAATAAAAAAAGTCTGGGCCTATTTATAGGCTTTACAAAGGTTCAATTCCTGAATATAATCGATGTGTTACTAAAAAAAATAAATAAATAAAGAAAACATCTAAACCCAAGATAAACTAAGGCATGGAAACAACTAGCAAAATGTGTGATGTCCTCATCAGAGTGCTTACCACGCATGCTAATATCATTGCAACAGCAAATGTAGAAGCACCAAATCCATCCTGACACCCGATGGCTACTGCAAGGGCTGTAACTGTTGAAGAATGGGATGATGGCATTCCACCAGACGCAACAAGTTGCTTTACATCCCAATGTTTCTCCTTGTACCTGCAATTCTATGTAAAATTAAAACTCTTAGGAGAAATGGCTGATTATGCATCCCATGACTAAAGTATAGGACGACAAAGCAAAATTATCATGAAATCAGCATAAACATCGCATATCATCATGAGATTATCTTCTTGTTCATTTATTGTTACACTTCTCTTTCTTTCATGCATGCAAGACAGGCATGCATCTACAGATGCGCCCATCCAATATTTTATATATTTACAAGGTATAAATCTGATTGACACAAATTTACATCCTTTTTAGTAACTAAAATGTTGGGTGGTGTGTCAGGTCCATTCATCAAAAAGTCAAATACTAATCATCTGTGTCATGATGCACCTATACCTTTTATATGCATTTCAATCTCTTCGAGATAATAGCTATTATACCATACTCGGTTAGACAACAGACTTATAGTTTAGCAGGTTAACACAGGAAAAAAAACTATGGGATCTCCCAAATTAAGAAAAATAATCATCAAACACAAGTGACTTATGATCATGGTTTCAAATATCGGCTGATTCTGATAGTATATCAAATTTTGAGGCATCCGATATAATATGAACCCTATAATATTGGCAGATATCGTGGTTGATATTTCCAATCCGGCGGAAATTGCCGAGATTGACGACCAATATTGCCTATATTGATATCAAAAATCATTGGCCGATACCTATACCGATACAGAGGTTTAAACATGCTTACGATGTCTATATTCCTTGCCACTTCTTCTTGGTTTTTGTCTCCTTGTTTTTTTTTTTTTTTAAACTTTTGTGTGTGTGTGTGTGTGTGTGTGTGTGTGTGTGTGTGTGTGAACTCTGTGATCATCCTGGCTGTAGTGGTGTCTGCATATGTGCCTGTTTCATATTAATCAACATTGTCTAAACAAACTTCCCGAACACTAAGAATTTCAGTATGGTAGAAAGCAAGGAATCTGAAATCACATTTATCAATGAAGCACAAGTAAGCCAAAGAGCGAAACTGAATCACATTCCAAAATCTATGCAGCTTAGGGTCAAACCGAAAATTTTCTTTTTAGTTATCAGAGCCTCTTGCTGTCCACCTGTTTATATGGGTTCTGATGCCTAACTGGTGGTGTTGATTCTGTGCAAAAATCTAAATTGAACCACTGTATTTTTCTTGATCTTTGATCATGGACAAAGGTGTGGAACAGTAGTTGGATATCTTGTCATTGATCTTCAGAAAGTTGCCAATAAAATGCAGGCATAGGAACATTGCTCTTCAATTTTTTCCAAACTAAACCAGGCTTTGTGCTGGCCAAGGTCTCTAATCAATTTTTCAGCCAGAGAATCCTCAAAATCACAATTTCTCAATGAACCTCTTGTAAACATTAACTGTCATCTCTTCCTCCATATACTTCTGTGACATTTTCAAGATTTGCTCCACGTTTTTATCGCTGTTTGGGAGTTCATAATGCACAATTAAACCAAAGAATTAACGAACCATACTCCAATGCAAAATGTTTGTGATTAGAGCTAAACCCTAAAGATCAAACAATCAGACAAAGCACATTCTTAGAGCTCCTTCACCTCCAATACAATCATGCCAACGAAACCCAGCATCATTCTTGATCACAAGAAATGAGGGGAAATAACAAAATGCAAAAAGGCAAAGATTGCAGATCTAATAAATAATAATAATAATAAAAGGTAGTGCTATAAAATACCAGGTGGTGAAAAACTTGATGGACTGGGCGATGGCGAAGCCGACGACGGCCGAGATCAGAGGGTAATTATGGAACAGCGAGAAGTAGAAGATCCCCGAATCGGTAGAAGAGGAGCTCGGTGACGACGACGATGACGATGAGGGCGTAGAATTCGAAGCAGCAGCAGCTAAAGCATCCCCCAACTCATCCATCATCCTCATGATTCTTCTTTCTTGATCTCCTTCCCCTTTTCTTTCTTTTTCTTTTTTTTTTTTCAAAATCTTTGCAGAGAGGTTGATTGAAAACGAAATAGGGAGAGGATTTGCTATTTATAGTGGGGACCGAGCCAACGGTCGCTCTTCGTTCTTTTGTTGGACGGCCTGGAATTGAATGTGATTGCTGGGTTTCCTTCGCTTTTTTTTGAAACTTCGAATGAGAAAGAGGAGGAATATGACTGGTGAGGGATATTTGGGATCATAAAGGGATTATTCTTCCTAAGTACTCAACTTGCGTATTAATTTGTTGTCACACCCAGAAAGATTCCTGTTTGTGTCTCAAATAAATGATGCTTGGCAGCTACATTCCACAAATTATAATTTAGTTGTTTGTGGATTCCTGTACGGAATCTACAAATTATAATTTAGTTGTAGAAAAATCTTAAGTTCAAATCATGTCAACAGATTAAAGAGGAAAAGTAAGTCAAAATTGTAAATAGAGCTGCAAATTGTGGCAACTGTTACATACAACAAATGCAAAGCATCTCCATTTTTGGAAATCAAATAGCCCTTTCTTTCTTTAGCTTCATTTTGCCGTCAAAGTGTAGGGTTTTTTTTTTTTTTTTTTGGGGGCTAATTAAGGGAGGGGACTGCATGAAGGCGATGTGATGCCCGCCAGTCATGAGATTCGAATCGTGGACTTCGTGGTGAGTGAAACTCTTAACAAACCCAGAGATGTCATTAGATCACATGAGAGGTGTCAGGTACTCGCAAGTCGCAAGTAATAAATGAGGATGGATATTGCCACCCCAAGAAATGATTAAGACACCTACCTAATAATACAAGTATGCAATTTTTTTTTTTTGAACTAGCTACCCTCGTGAGAAAAAATATAAAATGTCATTCCCTCTTCTTCTTTCTCCTCCTTCTTTCTCGGCGAACGGCGGCGAGCCCCCGCCGACTCTCCTCCCTCCTTCCCCGCTCCCTACCTCCCTCCTCCCTCCCTCCATTTAGTGGGTGCCCCCCCCCCCCCCCCCCCCCCAACCGAACAGAGATCGGAGGGTAGTAGGGGGGGGCGGGGAGGGGGGGGGGGGGGGGGGGGGGGGGGCGGGGAGGCGGCTCGCGTGGAGGGGGAGAGAGAAGGAGAAGAAGAGTATTTTTAGCATTTTTAAATTTTGGATGGTGCTATTATCAAATTGGTGGGTGCCAATATCTGATGGGTGCCTTTATCACTTTTGTGGGTGACAATATCCACCCTTGTAATAAACCTGTATCACATGCAATATATTCATGGTTTATACTATTATTTAGATGTCTGTTCCTTGGTGGCATGAGCTGACTGAAAAAGGCAAAGTTTATCTACCAACTAATTTGACCGAAAAAGCTTTTTTCCTTTGTCTTGCCTTCGAAGTGTCCATGGAGAGTTTTAACAGTAGCTTTCCACTCCTGCCAACTATTAATCTCAACACAGAGCTTCTTAGTTTATTAATTTGAACTAAGATTAATCCAGGGAATTAAATGATACCGATAATGCAGATTCGAACTCAAAAGCCCCAGTAAAAACCCAAATTTCAGTTCATAAGCGTGTTTTTAATCAGTTATGCCAAGCCTTGCCCCCCAAAACCAAGCTTCAATATTAGGATTTAGATATTTGGTCGACAGCAACTCGAGCTCAAAATCTGAATAACTAAATTATCGACATAAGATAACTTTTTAATGGAACCTGTACAAAGTACTTGTGAATCAGATATATATATATATATATATATATATATATATATATATATATATATATATATATATATATATATATATATATAGAGAGAGAGAGAGAGAGAGAGAGAGAGAGAGAGAGAGAGAGAGAGAGAGAGAGAGTGAGTGTGTGTGTGTTGGTTTCTCTGCTTAACAGGAATCAATCTGACAACTAATCAAGATCACTGAGATATCAACAATCTAATTGGTCAGGTCGGCAAATATCAGGTGGGAGGTTTTCCGTTCAATAGAACGTTCCTTAATTTAAGAACCACCTTTCAATTTCCTTCCTTGGTTAAACACCAATTAGACTGAATATAAATCAGTCTCAATATACTGTAAAGTATATCCCCTGTATAAAGGACTTAATCCACTTATACAGTATTTGGAGTGAGGTACGCTTACAGCGAATCTCCTTAAGACAATTAGGTCCCCCGCACCGGTGCTAACGGGATAATGGATACTGGTCTCCCAAGATACAACACTCCTTCACGGTATTTGGATAGCACTACCAAATTACCGTACGGTCGAACCGTAGTCAACCAGTACCTTCCACAGGATCGTTGAAGCAGCGGTACAAGGACAAATTTTGGATGAATATTTGCCTTTACTTTGGAGTAGCACCCACTGTTGAGGACGAAGGAAGGTTGAAGAATATTCTTCTTCAGAAGTCTTAGATTCAGACAACAATTCTATAAAAGAATTCGTTGAATTTTCTAAGCCCTCTTTCAGAACGAATTTTGCAGAATCTTCTTTGGAAGTCGCTTCGGAAACCGAGTTACGGATTTCCTCCTTCTCGCTGGAAGTCGCTTTGGAACTCTACTTCCCAGTTCAGAACGCAGGCTTGCTTCTGCTTCAGAACTCAGATAGAAAGAGAGAGAGTTGTTTACTTGGTGTGTTTCAATTGAGAGATGGGAGCGCTTTATATAGCGCTCCAGGAGGGACCAACAGGTTCGAACCCAACGAAAGGATGCAACGGTTCGATCTGAACTGTTACAACCTTTGGCCGTCCAATTGGTTCGCAACCGTTGGTAGTCCAAACTGGTTCGCAACCTTTGGCGGATCGGTTCAGATCCTGACAGCGGAGCGGGTCTGTTGGCGGGGCGGAGCGGAGCGGGTCTGGTTCGGGTAGCGGAGCCATACCCTTGAGACCCGATTCAAAAAGAACCAGGCCAGGTAGGGAACCCAAACCAGAACCCGAGCCCGAGCCCGAGCCTGGCCCGGCGCGGCCGGCCGCCGCCAGCGGCGGCGCGCGGCGCGCGGGCATAGATCCCTCCTTTTCGCGCGCGAAAACTCTAAGTACCCAAAGGGCACGCCCTTTGTTCTCAATTTTCTCTATTTATACATCACAAACTTTCATCCCACGGCCAATGTGGGACTAAATGCTTTTAGCTACCTTTAGTCCCGTTTTGGCTTTGAATTAGGCAATCTTTAGACTTGAATATCTCATTCATTCGAAGTCGGAATTGAACATGTGAATATACCACGTTCATCCCCAATGGAAGGAGAACACACTCCAACCATCATCCAATTGATTCGATCAACGGATCTCGCCATAATAACTCGAAGATTCATGCGTACATTCTTCAATTCCAACAATCCCCCACAATGAATGGAGATTCAAGGAAATGACACACAAAGAGACTGATTCTATTGTGAAAGGTACTTGAGAAAAGAAACTGCATAAGAATAGGTGAACTAGATCTTGAACCTTCCATAGCGAAAGTTTTATCGGACTTACTGGCTAATCAGTGAACTAGGTCTTGAACTGTTAGCCGTTAGTGTAAGCCAAGTCAACAAGCTTCACACAGTGACTTTCCAAATTAACTTTGATTCTCGGTTGTGTCCGTTTGGCCCTGGACATTCTTGGTTTCAGTGAGTATCTTTAGGGAATAACAGCCTCCATAGAAATTCCCAAAGAGCCGACCCAACTCTATACTCACATAGGTGATGGACCTATTAAGAGTAGTCTACTCTACTCCACTTGTTTAGTAACAAGATATAGGCATCATTAAAAGCGTTAAGCTTATCATTAATCCACTTGTAGAAAAGCACTTATGTGCACCTTAGGAATGGATTGGAGTCAAGCTCCCAAGTGCTTACTTGTTGAGTCAATCATAACTAGTTTTTCCTCTTGAACTTAGTCCGTGGGATCTCCAGTCGTTAAGTGAGGTTTCCATTATGCTGACTCGATAAGGTTAGGCTTTTAGACCCATTCCCCTCGATGCGCAGTATATACGCTCTTCACTTAAACCTTTAGTAAGCGGATCCGCTAAATTATCCTTTGACGATACAAAGTCAATAGAGATAATTCCATTTGAGAGCAACTGGTTCACGGTATTATGTCTACGACGAATATGTCTAGACTTACCGTTGTATATAACATTTTGTGCCCTAAATATAGCTGCTTGATTATCGCAGTGTATACATATAGCGGGCACTGGCTTTTGCCATAATGGTATATCTTTTAAGAAGTGTCAAAGCCATTCTGCTTCTTCTCCAGCCTTATCTAAGGCTATGAATTCCGATTCCATAGTGGAACGGGCAATACATGTTTGGTTAGAAGACTTCCATGATACCGCTGCTCCTGCTAGAGTAAATACGTATCCGCTAGTTAATTTTGATTCCTCAGAATATGCAATCCAATTAGCATCACTGTATCCTTCCAGTACAGGTGGATACTGTCTATATCTCAAGGCATATTCCTTGGTATGTGATACGTAACCCAATACTCGTAGTAGAGCGGTCCAATGTAGATCACTAGGATTGCTAGTGTATCTACTTAACTTGCTTACAGCGTAAGCAATATCGGGTCTAGTGCAATTCATCAAATACATTAGACTTCCGATAATCTGAGAATACTCCAACTGGCGTATTCCAGTTCCTGTATTCTTATGAAGCTGGACGTGTGGGAGAAAGGATTTGTATTCTCCTTTATCTCATGATCCTTGAATTTTTCTATCATCTTATCCACATAGTGAGATTGAGATAGACTGATTCCATCTAGTGTTCTGGTGATTTTAATTCCTAAAATTACATCAGCAACCCCCAGATCCTTCATATCAAAACTGTTGGATAACATTCGTTTGTGGACTTAATAATTTCAATATTAGTCCCAAGTATCAACATGTCGTTTACATAAAGACAAATAATGATACATGCATTTTCAACTGTTTTAGTGTACACACACACTTATCGCATTCATTGATAGTGAATCCATCTTTGATCATGACACTATCAAATTTCTCATGCTATTATTTTGGAGCCTGCTTTAAATCGTATAAGGATTTTACCAATTTACACACCTTGTGTTCTTGGCCCTTGACTTTAAATCCTTCAGGTTGTTCCATATATATCTCTTCATTTAATTCACCCTTTAAGAATGCACTTTTGACCTCCATTTGATGGATATCTAAGTTATGCAATACTGCTATTGCAATCAGCATCTGAATGGACGTTATTCTTGTTACTAGTGAATAAGTATCGAAGTAGTCAAGTCCTTCTTTTTGTCGATAACCCTTGGCTACTAATCTAGCCTTGTACTTATCGATAGATCCATCGGGTTTTAATTTTCATTTGAAAATCCACTTACACCCAATTGGTTTACTGCCAGGAGGCAAGTTTACCAATTCCCAAGTATGATTACTTAGTATGAATTCTATTTCGCTATTTATAACTTCTTTCCACATTTGTGCTTCTGGGGTTGACATAACCTCTTTAAATGTTTGAGGCTCGCTTTCAATAGCATATGCTATGAAATCTGGACCAAAAGATTTTGAGATTCTAGATCTCTGACTTCTTCTTGGTTCAGTTTCCGCATTAACAATTGGTTTCTCGGGCTTTCGTCCCTGAATGCCATCTCGTGTGTTCTTTTCTCAGAAATCTTATCTGCTTCTCGTTTGTATGGAAAGATGTCTTCAAAGAACACAGCATCTCTAGATTCGATAATCATGTTTACATGAATATCTGGTATCTCTGATTTTTGAACCAGAAATCTGTAGGCACTACTATTCAAGGCATAGCCTATGAATATGCAGTCCATAGTTTTTGCTCCCACTTAGTCTTTTTAGGTAATGGTGCCAGCACCTTTGCAAGGCACCCCCACATTTTGAGGTAATGGTAGGAAGGTGTCCTTCCATGCCATAACTCAAATGGTATTAGACCAAGTTTCTTGTGGGGTATTCTATTTAGAATATAATTTGCAGTTAATAAAGCTTCCCCCCACAAGTTCTGCGGAGCTCCAGAACTTACGAGCATGGAATTTACCATCTCCTTCAAAGTTCTGTTCTTCCGTTCAGCAATTTCATTCTACTGAGGAGTGTATGGTGCTGTATTTTGATGGATTATACCAAAATTAGCACATAACTCACTAAAATCATTTGATTCATATTCTCCGCCTCTATCGGGTTTTAGAATCTTGATTTTCTTGTTGAGTTGATTCTCAACTTCGGCTTTATATGTTATAAACATATTTATTGCCTCTTCCTTACTGTTTAAAAGATACACATAACAGTATCTTGTACAATCATCGATAAAAGTAATGAAATACTTTTTACCGCCTCTAGTTGGCATAAACTTCAAGTCACAAAGATCGCTATGAATTAACCCTAAAGGTTCTGTATTTCGATCAATTGAGTGAAAAGAATTTTTCGCCAGCTTGGCCTCAACACAAATCTCACACTTGCGAATTTCTTCCAAGTTGAGTTTAGGAATATATCTCAGATTAGACAAGTTCTTTAATGACTTGTAATTTACATGCCCTAATCTAGCATGCCACAAATTAGGAGACTCAAGCAAACAAACAGAAGATTTTCCTTTATTTATAAGCTTTGGGTACAAATACACAGACTTTTTATCTACCATTGCAACATTGGCTTTAAAAAGTCCATCAACAAGATAACCCTTTCCCACATACATCCCTCCTTTAGTAAGTACAAATTTATCGGATTCAAACACCATTCTAAATCCTTTCTTACTAAGTATTGATCCGGAGATCAAATTCTTGCGGATGTCTGGAACATGAAGCACATCGTTAAGAGTAAGCTCTTTCCCCGATGTCTACTTCAGGATGACCTTACCTTTTCCTTCAACCTTTGAGATGGCTGAATTTCCCATGAATAGTTGCTCATCTTACTCCAGTATTTGATATTCAGAGAATAATAATTTCTCCGAGCAGATGTGCCGAGTAGCTCCCGTGTCTACCCACCAATCCTTATTATTGGTTGTCAGATTCACTTCTGACACCACAGCTGAAAGACTTGGTGATTCATAGTTGGTCATGTTCGCCTGTGGGTGGCTCTTCTTGTTCTTTTTGAGACGGCTGCGACATTCATTAGCCTTATGCTCTTCTTTGTTGCAAATGTAGCAGGTTCCTTTGAATCGCATGCTTTTGCCGTCTTGGGCCTTGCCTTTGTACCCCTGGGAAGTCTTCTTCCGCTTTAAGCTTTTGGAAGTAGACGCTTTCCCCTTTGAGTTCTCGATCACATTTGCTTTTGCTTCGTAGGAGTTCTTGCTGCTCCTTTTCTCGGACTTGCGGTTGTCCTCCTCGATACGAAGCCTCACAATGAGATCTTTCAACTTTAGCTCCTTTCGCTTGTGCTTCAGGTAGTTCTTGAAGTCTCTCCACGCAGGTGGGAGTTTCTCCACGATAGTTGCAACCTGAAAAGTTTCAGGAAGAATCATACTTTCGGCTTCTATCTCGTGCAAGATAAGTTGGAACTCTTGCACCTGACTGATTACAGTCTTGCTGTCCATCATTTTGTACTCCAGAAATCGTCCTACGACGAACTTCTTGGTACCAGCATCTTCAGTCTTGTACTTCTTGTCAAGACTGGCCCATAACTTCTTTGCCGCTGTGATAGGACTGTAGACATTGTAAAGAGAGTCATCCAGTCCATTTAAAATATAATTTCGGCAAAGGAAGTCACATTGAGTCCATGCATCAGTTGCAGGCTCTGGTGGATCTTCTTGCAAGAATCTGGCTAGATGAAGAGTGGTCAAGTAGAAGAGCATCTTCTGTTGCCACCTCTTGAATTCTGTGCCATTAAATTTTCCTGGCTTCTCCGACTTCGGGTTAGGAAGTGGAGTTGGCATCAAAGTTTGTAGCTGCATGTTTCTTGCCTTGCTAGTGCTATCTTGATTAGTCTCAGACATTTTCTGCAAGTTCAAGCAGAACAGAAGTAAGAAACTTCAATTATAATTGTCTTAAGATTGTTGGTTTCTCTGCTTAACAGGAATCAATCTGACAACTAATTAAGATCACTGAGATATCAACAATCTAATTGGCCAGGTCGGCAAATATCAGGTGGGAGGTTTTTCGTTCAATAGAACGTTCCTTAATTTAAGAACCACCTTTCAATTTCCTTCCTTGGTTAAACACCAATTAGACTGAATATAAATCAGTCTTGATATACTGTAAAGTATATCCCCTGTATAAAGGACTTAATCCACTTATATAGTATTTGGAGTGAGGTATGCTTACAGCGAATCTCCTTAAGACAATTACATCCCCCGCACCGGTGCTAACGGGATAATGGACGCTGGTCTCCCAAGATACAACACTCCTTCACGGTATTTGGATAGCACTACCAAATTACCGTACGGTCGAACCGTAGTCAACCAGTACCTTTCACAGGATCGTTAAAGCAGCGGTACAAGGACAAATTTCGGATGAATATTTGCCTTTACTTTGGAGTAGCACCCACTGTTGAGGACGAAGGAAGGTTGAAGAATATTCTTCTTCAGAAGTCTTAGATTCAGACAACAATTCTATAAAAGAATTTGTTGAATTTTCTAAGCCCTCTTTCAGAACGAATTTTGCAGAATCTTCTTTGGAAGTCGCTTCGGAAACCGAGTTACGGATTTCCCACTTCTCGCTGGAAGTCGCTTTAGAACTCTACTTCCCAGTTCAGAACGCAGGCTTGCTTCTTCTTCAGAACTCAGATAGAAAGAGAGAGAGTTGTTTACTTGGTGTGTTTCAATTGAGAGATGGGAGCGCTTTATATAGCGCTCCAGGAGAGACCAACAGGTTCGAACCCAACGAAAGGATGCAACGGTTCGATCTAAACTGTTGCAACCTTTGGCCGTCCAATTGGTTCGCAACCGTTGGTAGTCCAAACTGGTTCGCAACCTTTAGCGGATCGGTTCAGATCCTGACAGCGGAGCGGGTCTGTTGGCGGGGCGGGGCGGAGCGGAGCGGGTCTGGTTCGGGTAGCGGAGCCATACCCTTGAGACCCGATTCAAAAAGAACCAGGCCAGGTAGGGAACCCAAACCCAAACCCGAACCCGAACCAGAACCAGAACCCGAGCCCGGCCCGGCGCCTGCGCCAGCCGCCGCCAGCGGCGGCGCGCGCGCACGGGCATAGATCCCTCCTTTTCGCTCCCGAAAACTCCAAATACCCAAAGGGCACGCCCTTTGTTCTCAATTTTCTCTATTTATACTCCACAAACTTCCATCCCACGGCCAATGTGAGACTAAATGCTTTTAGCTACCTTTAGTCCCGTTTTGACTTTGAATTAGGCAATCTTTAGACTTGAATATCACATTCATTCGAAGTCGGAATTGAACATGTGAATATACCACGTTCATTCCCAATGGAAGGAGAACACACTCCAACCATCATCCAATTGATTCGATCAACGGATCTCGCCATAATTCAACTCGAAGATTCATACTTACATTCTTTAATTCCAACAGTGTGTGTGTGTGTTGGGGTGGGATTGACGATACATGTTGAATATGCATGTTTACAAAGGATTGTCCTGTTCTTTACCGAGTTAAGAGAACAATATATGTAACCACGACTTCGTAACTGTTTGAAGAAAACATTTCCGAAGTCAATCATTCCACCAGAGTTTGCTTCCATTCAAAAGACCAAGCAAGGATGGGATGCAAAAGTGCAGAAGTTTAATTTATCAGAACCCACGATTTGCAGGGATCTTTAATGCCTTTAGACATCCATATATACTCACAACAATGTCAATCACATTAAGCCTGGGTAAAAATGGAGAATTAGGATGCAATAATAAAAAGTGAAACTATAAAATGAATCGTAAACTGATACCTCCAAGGTCTTGCCTTAGGGTGCATGTTGTGTGAACAAGCACAGCTCAAATGGATAAATGGTTGTAGAAAGCAGAGGAGCAGAAATTCTGTATTATAATATCTACAAAACACAGCAAAGTGTTAGTTAATGTCGAAATTAGTATTAAAACATGTATAATTAGAAATTAGATTTTAAAGTGTTTATGTACCATTTTGTACATATGATTTAACCACCTATGAATTTAAATTCGTTAACTTCGGGTATAAAACTACTTTCAAATGTCAATGTGCTTCCCATCTTTTGGCAAGACGCCCATCAAAATGTTTACTTGCATAAAAAGATTTTCAAAACTAAACTTTCATGATTTTTACAAAGATAATTTGAATCTCGTGGTACATGTGATGGTTCGCGCCTAACTAAATTTTAGGCCATAACGTGTGAGAGGCTGGAATTCTTGTGGCTGGATAAAGCGAAGAGAAAGACATGTCGACCACACATGAACGAAGTTAAAATGTGAAGAAAAATATTACCAACATAAACACCCTATAGTGGAGCTTTTGTGTATACTGGAGGTTTTGTATTACCAGGTAAAATTAGAACTTTTTAATCAGATCTATTTACAATAAACCGGTGACAGTGGATAGTTTCCCCAAGTTTGTACAAGTCAACCAGTAACCAAATATTCAAGAGTCATATGGTCTGATCAATATGCAATTTTGATGGGCGCATAACATGAGAGTCAGCCCATGCCCTTTCTTCAAGAATTAAAAGAAAAAACAAACAAATAAAACGAATAAGAGTTGTGATATATGTACTAAGTTAATGTCTACACCATTGCATAAGGAACTTGTGAACTGAGTGTTGTATCACAGGACCTTAAATTAACTGATTACTTTGAGCATGAATTAAAATTGGGATGAATTTAGATGTACCAGAAATGGCTTTTCGACCAAATTGTAGCGGAAAAGCTGCCTAGGGATGCCATGCATAATCCGTGCAACTGCTCTTGGAGTAAACTTGACATGTGAATTACTCTGCAAAAACAACTATCACACAAAACAGATCTCCAGTTGTTGGAGGAGGTCGGATACTTCTTATACTCAAGCCCGTCCAAGTAAAACTTTGTGCTAATAGCTCACCTTTATGTCCGCATGCATAAATCGGCTGAAAGATGTGAATGGTAACCACATTAGTTCAATTGAATATAAAGCCATTGTGCAATATAATGGAGACAGTGTATCTCACTACAAGAGGGGTTAGCATCCATGCTGAAGTGGCTCAAGATCTTTCTTTGAATGCATGGTGTATGCATAGAATCAGAACGCCCATCAATTCCCTTGCACTCTTTCACAGCGAAGTTTGCAACATTGAACATTTCATCTAATTTGCGTATCTATTCAAGATAGAAGATGAAATTACTTAGATTGGAGCCTTCAGTAACTAGTACATTCTGCAAACCTAATATTTGTTAAATAGCATGATTTTTGGGCATTTAAATAGTTTATCATTGCAGATAAAAGCTGCAATAATATGGATGTCATTTCAATGTCATATTCAAAAATACCAAGGGATCAAATTAGTAACGGACGAATTTTCACCTTGCAGCTTTCAACCTCAGATAACCACTTAGCGAGCTTGGTAGCAAGGTACAAAGCATCATCTGGCTTCTTCAAAACTATAAAACAGAAAGCCGGATCCTTCAAGTCATATGTTATTTCTCCCAGAGGCTGAATTTGTCAAAGAAAAGAAATACAATATAATAAAGTCTACTTCTCCATAATCATCGAGAAGATTTATCGGATAGAACACCACATCATGCTACATGCTTTCGATGGAGATAGAGAAATAAGCTGTCTAATATTTGATGTTAAGCAAATCATATGTCATTTCTTCCAAAGACCGAATTTTTTCAAAGAAAGGAAATACAAAATAGTCAACTTCTTCATAACCAATTTTTGACAGGATGAATGTCTAGGATGATGATGAAGGCGACACATAACATACAATCATGCATATTTAGCCAATAACAAGGTTATCTAATCTTGATGAATCTAAGGCCAGCATACAAACTCTATCGCCATAATGAGAAAATCACTAACCATGACAAATATCCAACTAAATATTATGGCACATATCTAGACCCCCCACCCCACCCCCACCTACCCACCAACAAACAAGAAAAGAAAATGGATAAGAAATGAACTTGTTAAACCTTTTAAGTTTTTCAGCAATTTCAGCAGACCAGTAGTTGTTATAGCAGCATCATTTGCCAAAGTGGCTATGTTAAACACATAATGCCCATTTTTCATTTCTGACCTGCAAATGACAAGAAAAAAATACAATCATAAAGCTCTCAACACAATACTGATATAGCCTAACTAGAAAGTTAATTAATGCCACTAAAAGCTAAAAAATGACACGTACTTTTTAAGAATAGCTGCAACTAAACGTTCCTTGTCAGAAAGCAATGCTGGGGGTACCTGCAGCAATGGAATTCAAAGGCTCAAGATTTGGAATAGAAATTACAAATCATAGATAAAATATCATCACGCCCGTAATAAATATTGTCATTTTTCTTCTTTTTGGCTACAAAGAAATAATTCCAATTTCGGTAAGCAGTGTTATTAAAACAGTTAATCCCTCAAATGCTTCAAGATTCTAAATAATAATACCCATATCGCTAGATTTCATATGAACTATCACTTTGGCAGAACTGCCAATCAGCAAGTAATATCACAATTTATTAAGATTGTTTAGGTTATTATCAAGCTTCAAAATTACTATCTTCTAATTAAAATCATAACAATTTTCAAGAAAACAAGATATCAGAGTGCACAATAGCCTACACCTTGCGAAAGTACACTGAACAAGTCACATTAAGCTGAGGAAGCAGGCACATATATGGCACATCACCCTACTCCAACTGTGTAAGGGTTGTAAGAATCACCTGTAACAAACAAAGTCATCATCAATAAATAATATTTAACATTTTCATATAAAATACGACAGGTTATGCTGTACCAAAGCTAAAACCAAATAACAAAAACTATATGAATAGATAATTACCATCAACATTTTTATAACCAAACTAAACAGCGACAGTCCTACCATCTTTTCAAATAGTTTCAAATCATGGAATCCAAAGGTTCAACAACCAAACAAAGACCACATTGAAGGTTATGGTGCTCAGAAGGTTATGGGTAACTGAACAACTCACTGGTGCCTCTGGTGGTCTTCCAAGTCAACACTGAGTTGACTGAGTAATTTTGACTACTCTTCTCATCTCATCAACTTGGTGGACAACGAAGAAAATCCCGAACAATAAGATGGATTTAACTTTACTGTGCGAACACTGAGTTCAGATGATTCAAAGAACACTGATGGTGCAAACCATTTTGAACTGCCACTGTGCTGAGTAGATGTCTCTATAAACTGGGCTCTGATACATGGAGGTTGATCATAAACCCTTAAAACTGACTGTAAAAGATCAGTTGGCTACAGAAGCTCTACAATGCAAATACATAGTCATTAATACAGAAACCTGAGAATCAGTCTCAGGAGATTATTTTCTAAGAGTTATGGGCAAATGCACATGCATATGTATTATATACATGAATATATAGAGAGAAAAAGGCATTATGCATAAAGAAAAAAAAGTAATGAACTTTAGAGAGTAAATTAATCTTCACATGCTTAGAACCACAAAATCTTTACATACTTGGAACCACAAACTGATTAATAAATATTTCAATGTAAATTGAATGCTTAGCAAGCTCACAGATGCAATTCTAGATTAGAAACACCAAGATTCTCAAAATGAATTTGGAGAGCTGTTTTTACTCAGATAAAAAATAAAATAAAATACTGAAAAACGAATCAAACAGTAATGAGTAGCACAAGAAAAAGAAATGACGCTGATACTTAGATGTAAATACATAAGAAAGTACCTCTTCCTTCATATCAAATTTCTGAGATGCAGATTCTTTGATCAAGGAGCAAATGTTCCCAGGTAATTGAAACATCATTGAAAAGAAATGGGAAATAAGCTTATTTATTGCATATTCATCTACACCATCACCGCCAATACACATGCTGTAAAAAATTAACAAGCGACAAAGGAAACACTAGATATAACTAATGGCAAAAAATCAAATGTTCTTACCAGTACAGAAGACTACGAAGCTTATAATATGTAGTGTTATCAAGAAAGAGATGTTAACAAGACAACCTGCCATCCCTCCCAGCCCGTCGAGTTTCCTAAAACAAAATACATACATGTTAACCTTGAATCCTAGAAATCCTAGCATTTCTAGTAAGCACTATATAATTCAATAGCCACCTGAATGTACTCTTCCAAGCTTTCTGGTAAGCCATAATGGATTACCTTAAAAACAAATACAGATGAAAAACTTAGGTTAAATTTAAAAAATAAAAATAGAATAAGCAAATAAAGTTCTTACAATGTGCATACACATTGAAAAAAAACCAATGGGGGTAAAAGGGTAGTATCAGGTACTAAGTGATAAAGCAAAGGTATCAAAGTTAAATGATAATCATTTGAAATACCGCATCGACATCACTCTTGTCAAGACCCATGCCAAATGCCACAGTTGCAACCACCTTTTCAATAAAAAGAAACAAAGCAAATATTATGAGTTGCGCTTTATCATTTTACCTAGACCAGAGACATCTTGCCAAGGTATGAAAATGCATTTCAACTAAGAAAACTCGCATAGATAACTAGAGACTTCAACTATGTGGAAATGACCACTCCTTACCACTCTAAGTTTGTTAGAACAAAAGAGTTCCTGAATGCGGCTCCCCCTCTTTGCCAACATGCCACTGTGATATCCCTGTGACGCGGAAAGAAATGACTGAATTACGGCTTAGCACTAATCATGCATGTGAATGCATTTAATATTATGCCTCTGATGTACAAATTGAAGATGCCTCTGACCTTGGTAGGAATGTTATTGTCGTATAGATATCTGGACACCATATCAGCTTCAAACTGTGGATATAAGTAAACATCAGGCCTGCCTAAACATTGAAAAACTTACAGATAATTTTGGTATAATTGAAAAGGTTTCACTTTGCAATTGCCAAACTTATAAAAGCACATGGTTAAGTCAAAACTGATAGGGGATAACCTTTGGAGAGATATTTTACTGGATTACAGCTATATAATTATAGAATCATCATAATCCATGGTACATATCTGTTAGATATAATAGGTATTATATAGGGTCTGTTTGGTTGTCGTAACTGGCCGTAATTCGTAGTTGTAATTGGTAAAGTCTTTTACAATTATAAATGAGTTACATGTATGTAAATTTTACGGTGTTTGGTTGGTAATATAAAATTGTAAAGTGGGAAAGTGTATTGTACTTTACGGTGTTTGGTTGTCGTAACGTATAAGTCGTAAGTGAAAAAGTTGACACACAAAATTAACTATTTGGTGATTTTAAAAGTTTTAATACTGCAAATAAATATTAAAAAAGTTAAATATTAAAATTTTTTAATATTAATATAAAAAATAATACAAATTTGTATGACCACAAAATTAACTGTAACTGGGCTGTAAGTGAGTGGTAACTGGGTTGCAAGTGAGTGTTAGTTGAGTTACGTAAGTCTTTTACGAATTACGGTCCAAACAAACGTCGTAGTTGTAACTGGGTAGTAAGTCATTTATGAATTACGGAGTTTTACGCGAAACAAACGGCCCCATAATATAGAAATAGTATTGGAGTCCTTGAAGTTCTAGTAGTATATGGACTTGTAGTTGAGTAGGATTTGGTCTTATGTGATCATATAAGAAGATGTATTCTCATGAATGTGTGTAATTGTGTTTCACAGTTTTCTTGATGATCAATAAAAATGTATTTTCTTTGGACTCAATAAAGATTTATTCTTTGAAATCTAACATGGTATTAGAGGTTCAGGTTTAAGGATTTATTTGATCGCTTTTATAATATTCTTTTATTCTGAATCTCTATTTGCAATCTGAACTTTTGTTTGCATACGCATTGTTACTTTTGTTTTGTTCCCTTTTAACATTTTTGTCTTCGATCTTGTTTTGTCAAAATTCAAGTTTTTCAGCAATCCTTTCAGTCTGCTTCCGCTTCAACATCTGCATATCAAATTCGACTTTGGGATTGATATAGTCTGAGTTCTTATTTTTCAAAATCTGAGTTATTAGAGCATCAGGTCTAAGGTCTTTTTTTTCGTGATGGAGAAGATGCTAGTGGGTTTGAGGAGGAGGAGGAGGAAATGAAGGTGATGGCGATGGAGGAGAAAGAGGATGAGGTATTGGTGGTTTTTTATTTAAAAAATTAAGTTTAACAGGGCCACATGCTCTGCACATATATCTTTTAATTAAAAAGTTAGCGATGTTACCACTCGGGTTAATATATAAGTTATTATAGTTTAGGGGCGGGGGAATTGTGCAACAGACCAGATAGTATAGGGGTGTTTCCTGCAATTTAGCCATTTCTATATTATATTATACCTATCATATCCTATCTATTAATATAACTATTATATCCAATCTCTTTGGAGCCAAAACTTTGAAAGATTTTGTACCCATTAACTGCTAATACTTGCTAAAGCCAATCAGGTTACATTCATCTTTGCAAGATTTATCAAACTTGCTGAATTCTGTTTTTATTTTTATTTTTTCCCCATGCATAGGGATTTGCATGTCTCATTATAGTTGCTTCAAGCGAGCTTAGCGCACGACCAATTGATTGGTTTACCATCAATAGGTTTAGACCCAGTTTTCTACTATCTTCAATTCTAGATTGAGATTGAAATCAAATTGAATGGATTAGATCTTCCTGCAAACGTTCAAACCTAAAACGTTTTGAAGAATTTGGTCTTGTAAGTCTCTCGGATATTACCCTTGACTTTGAGGCCATAAAGGCTCACAAACTCTTTAGGGGATTACAGGAATATCAAGGAAATATGGGTAGAATCAAGAAGCAGGAAAAGGCTAGAAGAAAATGCTAGACTGTTGTAAAACTCCGAGAAATATAACACCAAAATAGAGAATTCCAGAGACAGAGTAGAAGTAGGAATTCTTATTGATTTCTGAAGTGTACATTGAAATGAATCAGGAAGGGCCTATTTATAGGAAAACTTTGGGATACTATGCAGTCACTATGCACGCTTGTGTCATCGCTTGCATCAGCGCATAATAAAATTATTAATGGTGCATAGTAAAGGTAGACAGCCACGTTTTATAACACTCCCCCTTGGCTGTCAACCTTATATGATGTCTCACTAAAAACCTTTTAGGAAAACCCAGTGGGATAAAATCATAACGAGGGAAAAATAGTACATCATCTCTGTATACGTGTTCTATGCTGCCTTGTTAAAAACAGGAAAACGCTGTGAGACAAAACCATAGTAAGGGAAAAGAGTGCAGCCACGTAAGCTCCCCCTCAAGTTGACATGAGTAGTTCTTCTTCATAAGTCTTGCATATGACACATCCCAATATTATGAATAAGCTTTCTGAGAGTTATAGTGGGAAGTGCCTTTGTAAAGAGATCTGCCACATTATCACTTGATTGGATATACTGAATACTAATTTTCTTATCCTTTTCAAGCTCTTAGCTGAATGAGAAGAACTTCAGGGTATATGCTTGGTACGGTCGCTTTTGATGAATCCCTCTTTCATTTGAGCGACGCATGCAGCATTGTCTTCAAACAGTACTGTTGGATCTCTGTTGACTGGTAATCCACAAGTTTCTTGGATGTGTTGAGTTACAGACCTTAGTCATACACATTCTCGACTTGTTTCATGGAGTGCTATGACTTCAGCATGATTAGAAGAAGTGACAATAAGTGTGCTTTTGTGAACGCCAAGAGATCGCTGTACCTCCACATGTAAACACATATCCTGTTTGAGACCTGGCTTTATGTGAATCTGACAAGTAACCTGCATCTACATAACCGTTATTTCTTGTTTTGATCCTCTTGAATAAAACAAACCAAAATTAGTTGTTCCTCGAAGAAAACAAAATATATGTTTAATACCATTCCAATGTCTCCGTGTAGGAGATGAGCTAAATCTTGCTAATAAATTAGTAGCAAATGCTATATCTGGTCGGGTACAATTAGCTAGATACATAAGAACTCCAATTGCACTTAGATATGATACTTCAGGACCAAGAACCTCTTCATTATCTTCGCGAGGGCGAAATGGATATTTTTCCACATTCAATGATCTAACAACCATTGGAGTGCTTAAAGGATTTGCTTTATCCATGTTAAAGCGTTTTAAGACCTTTTCAATATAATTTGATTGATGCAAAGTATTGCACTTTGAAAGTGCTCAATCTGTAAACCAATACAATATTTAATTTTCCCAAGGTCTTTCATTTCAAATTCATTCTTTAAATATATCATTGCTTCTAGGACTTCTGTATGAGTCCCAATGATATTTAAATCATCAACATATACAACAATGATAATGAATCCGGATGTTGTTTTCTTTATAAAAACACATGGGCATATAGGATTATTCACATATCCTTCTTTTAACAAATACTCGCTTAAGCGATTATACCACATACGCCCTGATTATTTTAACCCATATAACGATCTTTGTAATTTGATCAAATATAATTTTTTGAGTTTTGAACTTAATGCTTCAGGCATTTTAAATCCTTTAGGGATTTTCATATAAATATCGCTATCAAGCGACCCATATAAATAAGCTGTAACAACATCCATAAGACGCATTTCTAAATTTTTAGAAACTGTTAGGCTGATTAAATATCTAAACGTAATTGCATCCACTACTGGAGAATACGTTTCTTCATAATCAATTCCAGGTCTTTGCGAAAAACCTTGAGCAACAAGTCGAGCTTTATACCTTATAATCTCATTTTTCTCGTTATGTTTTTGCACAAAGACCCATTTGTATCCTACTGGCCTCACGGCTTCAGGCGTGAGAATAATAGGTCCAAATACTTTACGCTTATTAAGGGAATTCAATTCAGCCTGTATAGCGTCTTTTTATTTTGTCCAGTCATGTCTATTTTGACATTCAGTGACGGATCTTGGTTCAGGATCCTCACTTCCGTTAACAATATCACATGCTACGGAATAGGAAAATATTTCATCCATATTTCCATCTCTTGCGATTCCATAATCCTCCTGTATTGACATAATTAATAGAGATCTCATGATTTTCTATATCTTCAGGATTTTCTATCTCTTGATTTGTCTAATTTTGTGTTTCTTCTGAACACATTCTTGCACATTGGGGTCATCATGCTTATCTGCTCCTTTTCTTTTTCGAGAATTTTTATCTTTGGAACGATTGGTCTTCCACGCTTTAAACGTGTCTTAAATTTATTAGTGACTTCATTCTCAGATTGTCCTTTTGGGATTTCAATCCGAGCAGGAGCATTTACAGCTGGTATATATGATTTAGTCACTCTTTTCGTATCGGTGAACGCATCTGGTAATTGATTTGCTATTTCTTGTAAATGCATAATCTTTTACACTTCTAACTCACATTGTTTTGTGTGAGGATCAAGATGCAATAAGGATGGATCACTCCATGTAATCTCCTTCTCCAGCTATTTCTTTCCCCCCTAATGCTGGGAAAATTGCCTCATTAAAGTGGCAATCGGCAAACCGAGCCGTAAAAACATCACCGGCTTTAGGCTCAAGATATCTTAGAATAGAAGGAGATTCATAGCTGTAACCCCCTGATCCCTGATGTACGTATCACAGTATCCATACTCGATACGACGTACAAACTTGATGTGACCTTTCTGGTTGTCAGATTGAGCCGATGTCAGTTTCAAAAATTATTTCTAATATTTTAGATTTTTCAGGATTTTCTGGAATTTTTCTGGATTATTTTAGAAAATCTCCGTAGTCGGTGTCGACCGATACCGATAATCGGCTACGATTTTAAATTCACAAACGGAGTTGTATTTTGAGAATTCGCTTTCACCATGTGTCTTAAATTCGTATTATCTACGTTAGGGTATTTTTTGCGGATTTTTCTGAATTTATCGAAAATCGGGCGACAACTGTGTCGCCCAATACCGGCGATATCTTCCAGAATTTTTAATTTGCAAATCAGATAAATTTCTTCAAACCGTTTTCATATTATGTCTCAGGATAATATTCTTTATTTTTTGTAATTTTTGGGCACCGTTCGGAGCTGGTGGAATATTGGGCTAATATAAAAATATTATTTTATAATCTCTCTTTTTCTTTTCTTTTTCCTTTCTTTTCTTCTCCCTTCTTCCTTCTTCTACACGCTTCCTCCCCCACCGCCATAGCCCAACCGCCTTCCCCTCTCTTTCTTTTAAATTCTTTCCCTCTCTCTCTATCTCTAAAAATCCTCTCTCTCTCTCTCTCAATTCTCTCTCCTCTCTCTATCTCTCTCTTTCTTCTCTCTCTCTCTCTCGCTGCGTGTTCTGTGGGGCCACCACGGCCGGCGCGCCGCCGGTGGCCGGCGACCCCAACCGGAGGCCGCCCCTCCTCCGAATCTCCTTCTCCTCCTTTTCTTTTTTCTTTTCTTCTTCCTTTTCTTCTCTTTCTTCTTCCTCTAACTCTTCCCCTCTCTCTCTCGTTCTCTGGTATCACCGCCGTGGGGCGGAGCCGCCGGTGGTGGCGCGACGCCGGCGAGGCGGCCAAGCTGGCCGCTGCCACCCTCCTCTTCTCCCTGTTTTTCTCTCTCTCTCACTCTCTCTCTTCCCCCCTCTGTGTGACCACCGCCGGCGGCTAGACCCGCCGCCGGCGGGCCTCGCTGATCGCCGGCCAGCCAGGCTGGCTGGCCGACCTACTCGGGCGGCAGCGGCTACTGCCGCTGCTGTTGTTTCTTTCTTTCTTTGTTGGGTTCGGGTAGAACCCGAACCCATTAACCCTCTTGGGTTTATATTGAAACCCGTTAACCCTTTAACCCATTACTTATGTGACGGGTTTGGGTATTGGATCCAAACCCGACCCGCGAGCGACCCAAACCCGCTTCAAAAACCAATAAAGGTAAACTTTCATAAAACCCCTGATTCATTTTATTAATTGCATTTGAATTATTTTCATTTACATATTTAACCATTTCCGTTACTTTTAGCGTTCGGGCGGCGATATCGGGAGCATCCGGACTCCGATTTGGACGATTCTGGATCCGTTGCGATCGTGGAAAAGAGAGCTACCTTCCCATGGCTAGTTTGTGAGTGTTTTCCTTTTCAAAATTATATTTATTTATTCATGTTTAAGAAAGTAGTGAGTGATTGCTTTAGTTACGAAATCGTCATTATGGGTTAAAACATTGTAATAAGAATCTGTATAATATGTTAGTTTGAGTATAAGTGATAGATGATCAAGTCAAGGATCGCTAGACACTATCACTGCATGGATAACTATTATGGTTACACACTACTGCTACATGTACACTGATATGCGCGTGGTTACACCATACTGCTACATGTACCCTAGTACATGCGTACTCCATGATACGAGCTATTGTCACTATTCCACTGTCACCTTTAACGAACCCCTGGTACACTGACCACCGTCTTGTATGTAGATACCCTGGATATCAGTATTTCATGTAGCCTTTAGGTAGCCTTGTACATGTCTCACCATGACATAGTTACTGAGATTCACGACACGATCACTACATGTTTGTGAATTACTGAGATATAGATACACCGACGTTGCTATTGCATGTTATGGTTACTGTTACACGGATACCCTGTACATGATTAGTGGGACACGGCTACACCAGTTCACTGGATACCGTCATTTCATATATTGATAGTGATATCATCGTTACATAGATGCTCGATACACTGTTAGCTCATGTTCACACATCACTGCTACATATGCTCACGCACGAGTGTACATGCATGTCTTGTTTCTATCTTTCTGTCATATGACTCACTACATATTACATGTAGTATTGTTCCATGTTATCCCTGTATTCCTCTTATAGGATTTGTTTCCTGTTACTGATATGGATATTCCCGTTACTGGACATGAGAGCTGTTGATATGCGATATGTGGAATCCCACATCTATTGTTCCCGTTTCCCGTTATATTGTTCCCGTTTCCCGTTATATTGTTCTATGCTATCAACAGAGCTCAGGTCCAGTTATCAGGTTAACTATATCATGTATTGTATTTGTGCTTGTTATAATCAGATCATAAAGCTAACTTGGGTATGGGGGAGACTTGACGGTTAATTAGATCTTATCGGGTGATGTACTGGATCCATATTGTTCTCCCACTGCAGGGGACGATAGTGCTACCTACCAATTGCTCCATGAGCTCCCGTTACTTGATTCATGCTCCCCTCTTAGCGGAGGGCCCTGGTCTCAGCAACCAGGGGTTTATTTAAGGCCGTGATCCTGGGTATTCACGGGATACACCTACCCGATGAGAGCTCTTCAACATTTGGTTCCAAGTAACATAATAAAACAGTATACATAGGTGATGTCGGGAACACTTGTATTTGGTCACTCTCTCGTTTGGATAATGGTACCCGTATGCCATGTCCGGATGGGTTCGACTGGAGTGCGGGCTCCAGTATGAACTGCCAGTGGTAGGACACTGGAAGAGATTGATTAAAATACCAGGTGGAACTGATTGCTACTATTGTCTAAATAACATGACTTGCCTGATACATGTCTACTATTGTTTAGATGTACTTGTTACTATTCCTGATATGTTATTCATTATCATGTCACCTGTATATCTTGTTACACTTTCTGATGTTCGTTACACTTCATGTGGTAACATGCAATCCATGTACATGTATACCCTGCATTGTAAACATTCTGCTATATGTATACCTTGCATACTTCATTTTGTATATGCACAACACAGTAGTATGAGTATATTGCCTGTTGCACATCTGCATGTTCAGTTCTATCACTCACCACTATATACAACATAGTTATTATATCAAACTGGAGACTACTGTGGACATGACCCGATGATAACAGCTAGGTGGTAATGATATTAAAATATGTCATACAGATTATTAATTTCTATTATATGGTATCACTATTACATAAACATGCATTATATATTATTATCGTGCTTGTATTACTATAGTATATATTACTGCTTCCTTCATTTTTACCACTCACTAGGTCGCTTTCTGACGACCCTGGGTTTGCGCGTGCCCAGGTTGGAGATTCGAGGTATCATACTTTCAGATATGTCATTGGATTCACATAGGGGTCTTGTCACCCATACGATTCATAGGTATCTTGATTCTTTTGTCTTCCTTCCTTATTTGTCCATGTTTCTTTATCTATCATGCTTCTTGTACTTAATTACTGCTGGAACTCTTGTGTATATGGAGGCTATTTCCGGTACTGAGGCTTAACGTACGCGCGAGGGTGTTTTCACCCTGCGTATGTACGTCGCCATAACGTCTCCGTATCCTTGGGAACGGGACGTTATAATAGCCGACATATATTCCAGTCTTCTTTGAGGACCCATCTTTGTACGTTGCGGTGGAGCAATCGATACATATGCCGCACAACCAAAAATTTTAAGATGGAAATATTTGGTTCTTTACCAAATGCTAATTGTAGAGGGAGTACTCATGATATGCACTTGGTCTGATGCGAATTAATACTGCAGCATGTAAAACTGCATGATCCTATATAGAAATAGGAAGTTTTGTTCTAATTATTAATGGTCTAGCAATAAGCTGGAGGCGCTTAATCAGTGACTCAGCCAAACCATTTTGTGTATGTACATGGGCAATAGGATGCTCAATAACTATTCCAATTGACATACAATAATCATTAAAAGCCTGAGACGTAAACTCACCAGCATTGTCAAGTCTAACTTTCTGATTGTATAATCAGAAAATTGTGCTCATAATCTAATTATCTGAGAAAGAAATCTCACAAATGCATATTGCGAGTTGACAATAAACAAATGTGTGACCATCTACTAGAGGCCATCTATCAATATCATAAAATATCGAAATGGTCCACACAGTAGGTGTATAGGCCCACAGATATCACCTTGGATACGTTCAAGAAATGTAGGTGATTCTGTTTTTATTTTAGATGGTGATGGTCATATGATTAATTTTCCTATAGAACAAGCCTCACATGAATTTACTAGCTTGAAGGATTTTCTAGCCCTTTAATGTATGTCCATGTGAATTCTCAATAATTTTTCGCATCATCATTGAACCAGGATGACCTAAACGATCATGCCACAGAGTTAATGTCTCTGTATCTGCTTTAACTACCATATGTGACTCTATCACATTATATATGTGTAATGTAATCCTGAGGAAAGCTTTGATAGTTTTTCTAATATGCACTTCTTTCCTGATACATAAGTAGTAAGATACATATACTTCATATTTTCTTCAATTGCAGACTGAGTATCATATCCATGAAGATATATATCATTAAAACTCAACAAATTTCTTTTAGATTTTGGTGAAAACAAAGCATCTTTTATGAAAAACTTTGTTCTATTTGGCATATAAAGCTGGCTTTACTAGTCCCTTCAATCAAGTCTACAGGACCTGATATTAGATTGATGATTGCCTTTGTTGGTTTTAAATCAGAGAAGTACCTTTTATGTTTGAGAATAGTATGTGTTGTACCACTATCCGGTATGCAAATCTCTTCAGTTTTGGTCTTGACTTCATCATTAGAATATCCATATCAAGCTTCATGTAAAATAAATAATTTGGTGAGAATAAAATTGAAACATATTATTATAAGTGAAATATTTCATTCAAAGATAAATTTAAAAATTACAAATAACAAAATATGATAATACAATCATATGTCTAATTATCACTAGTGTCATGATGGGTTGGAAGATCAACAAAATCATCAGTAAAATCTGAAGCATCAAGATGAGTTGAATCATCCATAGGATCATCATTTCGGTGAAATTCACTTCTTTCTCTTTTCCTTTCAAGGATGCCTTATAAAGCTTACAAACGTGCTCCGGCGTTCGGCACACTCGAGACCAGTGTCCTTTGGAGCCCCCATATAACAGGAATCTTTAGGATTCCGAAGAGAACTTTCACGAACATCTTTTCCTTTATCATGTCTTTCTACATGATGCTTCTTGTGGATCGCGTTATTCTGTGAAGGGTTGTAAAAACCACTTTGACCGCGTCCACGGCCATGACCATAATTATATCCTCGTCTATAATTTTTAGAAAATGCAGCATTTGCTTCTGGAAATGTTGCTGAACCAGTAGACAAGACTGATGATTTTTGATCAAAAGCTCATTATTCTTCTCTGCCACAAGAAGAGATGAAATTAGTTCAGAATATTTTTTAAAACCACGTAACTTATATATTGTTGCAGTATTATATTAGATGCATGAAATGTTGAGTAAGTCTTCTCTAGCATTTCTTCATCTATGATATCCACCTCACAGAATTTCAATTGTGATACTATTCTGAACATTGCAGAGTTATAATCGCTGACTTTCTTGAAGTCTTGAAAGCGCAAAGTATTCCATTCATCACGCATGGCAGGAGCACAACTTCTTTTTGATGATCAAATCTTTCTTTAAGATTTTTCCATAAGACACTTAATTCTCTTACAGTGAGATATTCACATTTAAACTTTCATCAAGATGTCTGCGGATAAGATCGTCGCCTTTGCCTTATCTTGCGATGATGTAGAGTTTATTTCTTTAATAGTTTCAGTGAGACCTATTGACTCGAGATGCATCTCAATATCAATAACCCAAGAATATAATTCCTTCCGTGATATCAAGTGGAATGAACTCAAGCTTTGCAAAGTTTGACATGGTGATAACTATAACAAAATATAAAGTAATTAGGATCACAACATTTTATTTCACATAAAATAGTAAAACTTACATGTCAATCACAATAGCTACAAGTAAAAGAGGGAAGGTGAACATTAAAATAAAAGATCCTGGTAAAATTCACTTAGATCCATATCTCTAAGAAAAATGATAGAAGCATTGATGATGATGACGGCAATAATAAACTTTAAAATAGATTAAGCATCTTGCGAAAAACTCGACACACAAGCTTCTGGAGATGATGAAAAATTTTAAGAATGAAGAGAGATTGAAACGTGAGTTATGTGGTTTAGAATTCACCAATTTATAGGATGAAAACTAGCCGTTTTATGGCCATTTATAGCCGTTGGGGTTTATAGTGTTGCCCAAAGGCCCTCCACTCTAGTTTTGATGATGATCAACTCATGTAGTTATGTTTACTAATAATCTTGTGATTTTAAGTTTCAGATCATTAGCAAGATATTAGTTTGGTGATAGCTTCAACAAGAGGAGTTTAGAAGCTTATCATGGTGATTCCGGTGCTCAAGCTTAAAGATCATAACCTTCGCACTCGGTGGATTGCGTTTGGGAGCAAGTCTACTTGAAGATGGAGATCATCAAGAAACTTAGGTATCCTAATTTAGATAGTGTGTTTAGATCCATTTGTAAAGATTAGAATAGTATGATATGCTCAAGTTTCACAATACACACACATAAATTCAATATGTTTGGTTTTTGATGAATCGGATTTGGATTTCAAATACATATATCGGGTTTTGGATTTGAACCGGTTTTTAGTTCTACAGATCTGCTTGACACCCTTCTATAGTATTATCATCTTTTTATTTTTATATTCAAATAAATGATTTAACTTGCATTTTAAGATAACTTTCAGATCTAAATTTCTTATTAATAACCTTTTCAGATTCTAATTTTAAAGTTATCAAATATTTAGTTGAAATCTGTCCTTGTTCTGAAAACAGGTTACAGTTTCTGTTTGACACCTGTCAGTTTTTTGTTGATAACTTTCTCATATAAATTGATATTGATTTGATTTAAGTTGCAGTAGAAAGAAGACTTCAGTATCTACAACTTTATCCTATATACTTATTCCCAAATTCGAACGTTTTCATCTCGAAAAATGTGTTCCAATCTGACCCATTTTGCTGCCTGCCAGGCTGGGCCGGTCGACAAGGACGGTCGACCGGGACAAGCGGCCAGTCGACCGGCGGTCGACCGGACGTGCACAAAACCGTGCACGTCGGCTGTTTCTGTAGATGGTCGACCGTGCGGTCGACCGACTGTGACCAGATTGGTCTCTGTTTGTTTGGGTCGACCGCCAGGTCGACCGGCAGCTGTCAACGGTCATATTTTTGACCGTTGACGGTCGACCGGGCGGTTGACGCCAGGCCTGTCAGACTGACACGTCAGCCTAACGGCTAGTTTTGAATTTGGCCTATATAAACCCATTGTTTTGGAGTTTCTCCTCAAGATTTTTATGCAAAATTTCCTGACCTTTACTAGTGTTTTAACAGTGTTTCAAAAGAGTTTTTTGTGCAAAAAGGATTCATTCATCTTGTTTTAGGTTTTGGAAAAATCAAAGAAAATAGGATTTGGGATATTTGTATGGTTTCCATTCTATATCTTTTTACAGAATTTTTTTTCCCAAGTATTTTCTTTGTGTTCTTATTTTCCAAAACACCTATTTTTCCACACTTGAGCCATATCTTCTATCCTAAACTATTAGGATCTTGTTTTTGTGGAAAAAGAGAAAAGGAGAGTTTTGAGGGTGTTGTGGCCTCTAAATTGTAAACCCTCTTGCTTTGGTGAATCCCTCTTCGGTAGAGGTGATCGGAGTGGTATTGGTTTGGATCCCTCTATGTAGAGGCGATTGTGTTGTAAACCTCTTCGGTAGAGGTAGCGGTGTTTGTTGTTGGCTACGGGCCGTATCCCTCTTCGGTAGAGGTGGATTGTGGTTGTATTGCCTCGGTGCATTGTAAGGTTGAGAGAGGAGTTTGGTACTCCTATAGTGGATTGGAAATCCTACACGGTGGTGTAGGCGGGAATGTAGAGCAAGGTGCTCGAACCCTCAAACATATAGTTGTGTTTGCGTTTGCTCCACTTGTCTCTTTAACTCTCTCTCACTTTATATTTGTGCATAGCATCATTCTTATTGCCATAGCATATTATATACATTGCTTGTGTTGCCATTGCATGATGCATATGCTATATCCTTGATTGCTTGCTTGATTGTGGTGCACATTGCTTGGATTGCTTGTGTGTGTGTGCCTAACTTATACTCATCCAACAAGAGCTTCACATAGCGCCTCAACCCATTTCAAGGGGAATCAAGAGGAGTTAGTCCAGAGCCTCGCAAGGGGAATTCGGCTACACTTGTTGTATTGTATTAGTTTGTGCAACATTTGCATTAGCTTCCGCATTTAGAGCATTAAGTTTTTCATTTAGTCTTAGATTAGCATTTACACCTATTCACCCCCCTCTAAGTGTACTTTCAATTAGTATCAGAGCTAGTGCTCCTGATACTTAGGCTTAACATCCTAAGAGTGAGATCCTTTGTTTGCTAATCTTGTTTGCATTTGTTTGATTGCACACATTTAGTTTGGACCCATGGACTTCATGACCCCACCTATGTATGATGCTTCCAACATTCTTGTTTGGAAGACTAGGATGTCCATTTACCTACAAACCCTAGGTTCACATGTTTTCCTTGCGGCTACAAGACATGCTATCTTGGTAATTGCATTCATATAGGGGCTAATGCACAAGCCCTTGAGGCTATTAGAAGCACACTTTCAAAGAATATCTTATGCATGTTTCTAATATTGATTCCGCCTTTGCAGTGTGGAACAAATTGACAACAACCACCACCTCCGAGCTTCAATACAAATCCAACAAGAGGAGGAATCTAGTGGAGACTCGAGTCACAATGCTTCATGGTCCAAGGGAATGACTCCCTTGAGGTACACTCGGAAACTCCATTAGATAGTGATGATGATGCTAGTTCTTCAAATGATCATATTGATGCCCATGCTTTAAATGAAGAACTTTCTATTGTTTGTGAAAAACTAATAGAAAAAATATAAAATTGTGAAAAAGGAATGTTTAGGTCTTACAAATGAGAATAAGTGTTTGCATGCTAGACTTGATGTTGTTATGCAGAGAAAGAGGAGAATTCTAATGAAAGGGATTCATTAAAATCTCACTTGAACTTGCACTAAAAGAAAATGAATGTTTGACAATAAAAATGATTGTCATGCTATTTTGAAAGAAAATGAAAATTGTCTTCAAAAATTGATTTTGCTTTGAAAGAAAATGTAGATTTGAAAAATAAAATTATTTCCATTTCAAATGAGTTAAATGCATGTTTAAAGAAAAATGAAATTTTACAAAATAAAATTGATGCACATGTTTGCCATGCTAGTGTAGCTTCTCTAGTCTACCTAATGCATGTACCACTTCTTCTATGATTAAAAATAATATAAATATGTTGAAGGAGAAAATGGATTGTTTGGGCTCCACTATGAGCCAATGTGCTAAGAACCATACACGGTTGGAAACCTTGTTCGAAAGAAACAAGTTCCATCATTTATGCATGCACACCCTCCACGACATACACTGCTCCACACGGACACCATCAACACATGTATGCTCATGTGTACACATGTACACATTGTGCCAAAAGGCCATCTTGCTAATTTTGTTATGATAGATTAAATGTTTCAAATTTAGTAAAGAAATTTGTTTGGGTTAGGGAAGGACTAACCCCATGGACCCAACAGATGTGGGTACCAAAGACCACCCCTCCTATTGTTTTTGATGTAGGGTGGGCTCTCACGTGACGTGAGAGTGATGACACCTTGGAGGGATGCGTTCCGAACTTAAAGGAAATCATTTGGATGCATCACTTTCAAGGGAAGATTTGGTGGAGAGGACCACCACGTTTGGAGACAAGGAAAGTTGCTTCTTCGGTTTTGGTAACATCCTAACTCCTCATTTATTGTTTACATGCTTTCAATATTCATGTTTATAGCATTGTTTTTAATGTCTATGGATTAGTATGTTCATTCCATGTTTATTAGATTCTTGACATACATGTATAGTATTGAGACACACTTGCTTATATGAACCCATATTTAGTGTTCTCACATTTTGTTTAGCTATAATGTACATCATGAATCTAATACATGTGAATTTACATAGTAATCATGTTTTAGTTTTCTCATGATGATTTTTTTGTTTTATGCTTTATGTGGTATAAACTAGTTTAGATGTAGATTTTATCAAAACATGCATGTATACATGTACACATAGTGAGAACAAATCAATTTATATATGATTGAACTTCATGCTCATTTGTATTCACTACATGCACACGTATAAAGCTAGTTTTGATGATTCCTTCATTTATACTTGCTATGCCTATTTTCATGCTTTTACTTCATGTATATGTATTTTGAATTCAAACCTTATAAATATACATGTATACCCATGAGTCTTTTGCCTTCATGCAAATACTTTTAATAGACTCGTTTACGGTGGGATATGTATGTATATTGTTAAATTTGGATGAATCATACATATACCTAGAAGTTTGATAAAAGAATTTTTGATGAATCTTTGCTTGTTTTATATAGCAAAATAATATTCGTGTTTGTTTTGATACTTCATGTTTTGAATATATGTTTAGATGTTAGTTTCATTAAGATTAGGATTTATATTTGTACATATGATGGGCTACAAATAAATCTATATATGTTTGGGATTGAATGCTTGTTGTTCCCATTAGATGTGCTAGTATAGTCTAGTTTTGATGATTCATACATTTTAAACTTGTATTCCATTTTTGGTATTTATTTTTATGATTATGAGTTTTCATTTCATGTATATGTGTATTTTGCCAAACTTGAAGATATACATGTATACCCCTTGAGTCATTTGCCTTTCATGCAAATATCTATTATGGACTCAAAGTGTGTTTAAGGGATATGTATGTATACTTCTTGTGTGACAATCATACATATACCTTAAAAAGAATTGGTATCAAATTGTTTAATGAAAAGCTAAATTTTCATACTTTTCATTTTTCTTTGAATTGGTATTTAAACTTCATGTATATGTTTACCTTGTTCAAACTATTAGATATACATGAATATCCTTTTGAGCTACGTGCCTTCATGCATATATCCTTGTGGACTCGTTTGTATCTTGGATATGTATGTATACTTTGGTTTGTATTAGACATACATATGCCTTGAAGATTAAATAATATTAATTTTTAGTTTTCTTGTTTAAAAGAATAATTGAACTTAATTGAACAAATTTTCATGATTGTGATCTCCATCTTGACTTGTACACTCACATTATTATTTGCTCATGTTTTGTTTTCATGAGATATTTTATGCTTAATTGGATTAGAGTGTTGATTATCATGTGGATTTCATTTTTATGAAAATGATTTGTTTATTCTTGCTTGAAGGATTTGTACTAGTAACAAAACTTTTCATTTTAACTAGTTCGTATTCTTCGTTATAATATGAGATATACACTTGACCCTATTCTTTCAATTGGTATCATTGAACACTTTCAATTGATATCAATTTGATCTTTTGTATACTCATATATGTTTTGTATATGTATGCTTACTCTTTCAAGAAATCAATGTCAATTGGTATCTAACTTCATACATATATATCTTTATGCTAAGCTTGAAAAATTTCTAATGTTTGATTTGTTTTCAATTGGTATTTTAACAAGCTTATGCATATGTTTAGTTGGTATTTCATAAAGGGGAGAAAACTTGATTTTGTCCTTCAATTGGTATTTGATTCTCACTCCCTTACTTTATGTTAAAATATCGTTTCAAATTGGTATCATATGCTTAAAAGAAACATATTTCTCTTAATGATATCAAGATGTTTATGTTGAGTGTTTTAATGGTATCTCAAAATTTTGTTTAAGAAAAATATATACTTTTTGATTTACATTGCTTATATGTTTTATTTTCAATGGTATCAATATGCACTTTTATTGTCATATCTTAAATTGGTATCACATTTGTTTTGATTACCCCTTCTGATCTTTTTGTTTTTGACAAAAGGGGACGAAAAAATAAATTTTTGTTTTTATGTTTTTACCCCTTGTTGATGATTGACAAAAAGGGGAGAAAGATTTTGAGTTGTTAGAGTTTATCTATGCATGCTTACATTTTTGCATATATGATGTTTTAATTGGTATCTAGAAGCATGTTTATTTTGAATATTTCATTGGTATCTAGAGCACCATGTTTATATGCATTGTCATTCATTGCATACTTATTGTTTATTTGTTATGCATGAGTTAAGGGGGAGCTTCTTTGAAGCTTAATTTAATCCATGCATATATAACTCCATGAGTTTTGTATCATCAAAAAAGGGGAGATTGTTGGCCCAAAGGCCCTCCACTCTAGTTTTGATGATGATCAACTCATGTAGTTATGTTTACTAATAATCTTGTGATTTTAAGTTTCAGATCATTAGCAAGATATTAGTTTGGTGATAGCTTCAACAAGAGGAGGTTTAGAAGCTTATCATGGTGATTCCGGTGCTCAAGCTTAAAGATCATACCTTTGCACTCGGTGGATTGCATTTGGGAGCAAGTCTACTTGAAGATGGAGATCATCAAGAAGACTTAGCTATCTAGTTTAGATAGTGTGTTTAGATCCATTTGTAAAGATTAGAATAGTATGATATGCTCAAGTTCACAATACACACACATAAATACATATATCGGGTTTTGGATTTGAACCGTTTTTAGTTCTACGATCTGCTTGACACCCTTTCTATAGTTATTATCATAACTTTTTATTTTTTATATTCAAATAACATGATTTACTTGCATTTTAAATATAACTTTCAGATCTAAATTTCTTATTTAATAACCTTTTTCAGATTCTATTTTTAAAGTTATCAAATATTTGGTTTGAAATCTGTCCTTGTTCTGAAACAGGTTACAGTTTCTGTTTTGACACCTGTCAGTGTTTTGTTGATAACTTTCTCATATAAATTGATATTGATTGATTTAAGTTGCATTAGAAAGAAGACTTCAATATCTACAACTTTATCATATATACTTATCCCAAATTCGAATTGTTTCATCTCGCAAAATGTGTCCAATCTGACCCATTTTGCTGCCTGCCAGGCGGGCCGGTCGACAAGGACGGTCGACCGGGACAAGCGGCCAGTCGACCGGACGTGCAAAAACCGTACACGTCGGCTGTTTCTGTAGACGGTCGACCGTGTGGTCGACCGACTGTGACCAGATTTGGTCTCTGTTTGTTTGGGTCGACCGCCAGGTCGACCGGCAGCTGTCAACGGTCATATTTTTGACCGTTTGACGGTCGACCGGGCGGTCGACCGCCAGCCTGTCAGACTGACACGTCAGCCTAACGGCTAGTTTTGAATTTGGCCTATATAAACCCATTGTTTGGAGTTTCTCCTCAAGATTTTTATGCCAAAATTTCCTGACCTTTACTAGTGTTTTAACAGTGTTTTCGAAAGAGTTTTTGTGAAAAAAGGATTCATTCATCTTGTTTTAGGTTTTTGGAAAAATCAAAGAAAATAGGATTTGGGATATTTGTATTGGTTCCATTCTATACTTTTACAAGAATTTTTTTTTCCAAGTATTTTCTTGTGTTCTTGTTTTCCAAAACACCTAATTTTCACACTTGAGCCATATCTTCTATCCTAAGCTATTAGGATCTTGTTTTTGTGGAAAAAGAGAAAAGAGAGAGTTTTGAGGTTGTTGTTGTGGCCTCTAAATTGTAAACCCTCCTTACTTTTGTGAATCCCTCTTCGGTAGAGGTTGATCGGAGTGTATGGTTTGGATCCCTCTATGGTAGAGGCGATTGTATTGTAAACCTCTTCGGTAGAGGTAGTGGTGTTTGTTGTTGGCTACGGGCCGTATCCCTCTTCGGTAGAGGTGGATTGTGGTTGTATTGCCTCGGTGGCATTGTAAGTTGAGAGAGGAGTTTGGTACTCCTATAGTGGATTGGAAATCTTACACGGTGGTGTAGGCGGGGATGTAGAGTAAGGTGCTCGAACCTCGAAACATATAGTTGTGTTTGCGTTTGCTCCACTTGTCTCTTTACTCTCTCTCACTTTATATTTGTGCATAGCATCATTCTTATTGCCATAGCATATTATATACATTGCTTGTGTTGCCATTGCATGATTCATATTTCTATATCCTTGATTGCTTGGCTTGATTGTGTGTGTGCACATTGCTTGGATTGCTTGTGTGTGTGCCTAAATTATACTCATCCAACAAGAGCTTCACATAGCGCCTCAACCCATTCAAGGGGAATCAAGAGGAGTTAGTCCAGAGCCTCGCAAGGGGAATTCGGCTACACTTATTGTATTGTATTAGTTTGTGCAACATTTGCATTAGCTTCCGCATTTAGAGCATTAAGTTTTTCATTTAGTCTTAGATTAGCATTTACACCTATTCACCCCCCTCTAGGTTGTACTTTCATATAGCCGTTAGGGTTTATAGCCATGGGGGAGAGAGAAAGCAATTGGATTTTATACAATTAAATATTGTAATAAGAAATGATAAAATAAATGCATTGTAATTACATATAGTTATGAGATACTATATAGGCACGCCACTCTACTTAGTGGGTGTTTGAGACATAATTATAAAGTAATAATTATTGAAATAAATATTGGCACACCACGCTACTCGGAACCTTTCAGTGAGTGTTTATACAGATAAAAATAACAGAATAATAAAATATACAATATTGGTAGCTTGGGGTTTTAATCCACGCAAGCATCAAATTAGAGCTTAGTAAAAATTATCATAATCACATCACTTTACTATAAATAGATGACAAGCTCCTTTCATATAGTAGTGGGTTATATGAACATAATTAGTATAATAATCTAGTTTTTCTTAATCACATCATTTATATAAATAGGTGCAGAGCCTCCTTTCATTATAGTAGTGGTGTTATACGAGTATTCTAAGTATAGTAACTTGCCATTCTTACCTTGAGATAGTAGAGGTAGAGGCTGAGACTTGTGATAAGACTTTTTCCTTGAGCAATGGAAGTAGAGGCTCGTGCAAACTTTTACCTAAAGCTAATGGAGGCAGAGACTTGTGTGGTAGAACCTTTTCCTGAGTTGACGAAGTAGAGGCTGGAGATAGAACTAGAGTGATCGTGCTGATAACGTGTTATAAAACTCCGAGAAATATAACACCAAAACAGAGAATTCTAGAGATAGAGTAGAAGTAGGAATTCTTATTGATTTCTGAAGTGTACATTGAAATGAATCAGGAAGGGCCTATTTATAGGAAAACTTTGGGGTACTATACAGTCACTATGCACGCCTGTGTATCGCTTGCATCAGCGCATAGTAAATCATTAATGGTGCATATAAAAATAGGCAGCTTTCATAACACAGACGGCTTTTTAGCAAGTTATGCATTCCCATTTAAAATAATATTTTTCATATGCTGCTCATGGTGATCAAATTGCCAAAATGCCCCTAAGTGCTAGCAAGCCATTTTAAGGGCTGTTACAAGTCTACTGAAACCAAATCAGAGGCTCACTCATTTAAAGTCCTGACGCATTTCAAAGCCAGAAACCTCATGCATCAAAATGCCCATAAAATATGTATACTTTCCCTCAAGCTAGAGCACTATATAAGTTCATGCACAAGTTGGCAATATTTGATGGTGATGGAAGGAGTTGACTAATTCAGAAAAGATTAAAGAATTCCAACCAACAAATACCCAGTTAGGTATAGATTACATATTTTTCTCATAATGCAATAATGCATCTCGCCAATGAACATGAGATACACTTTAATTGTAGTTGCAGAATAACACGAGCCGAGGACATCACATAGTGGCATAGATACTACAGCCCATTTGAAACTCCACCGATCTTTTCATCCTAACATCGTATTTGTTAAGTATCCGTAGCATATTTTATGTACCTTAAACGTAGTTGACGGCATTTCCTGAATTGGCCTTAACAAAGACAAGAGAGCTTGTAGATAATATCCATTTTCTTATTGTTGTGCGCAGCGGTGGGGAACACAACAACCACTCTTGAGGAATCCGCCCACCTGGCGGAGAGTCGATGCAGTTGGAGAAACAACCAACACAACAGGAATAGCAACCAATAGAGAAAAGCAATCAACACACAAATTTAACGAGGTTCGTAACGTGCCTACGTCCTCGGAGTAAGGGAGAGAGAGATTTTATTGATTCAACAATCAATACAACTAATAGAGGGGAACTTGAGGGAATTCTTAGGAATTCTTTTGGGTCTTAGGGATACAATACATGAGGGCTCTAGCCTCTCTTTTATAGCCACAGAGTCCTGGATTTAAGGAAACTCAGATTGGATTGATTCCATCCAGAAAAGGAATCCGAATCCTAAAAGAAAAGTCCAAACGCGCCTGCGGTCGACGGCGGTCGACCGAGCCCAACCGAGAGTTAGGCCATTTCAGTCGGTCGACCCGAACGGTCGACTGCTTACTTCCTGTGCACTTTCGTGCACGCCGGTTCACTGGCGGTCGACTGGCCTCCTCCAATGGTCGACCGTGGCGTCGACCGGGAGCACAATCTAGCCTGCTCAATGCACCGTTTCTCGCTCCTTAATTTCTGATCTCTGTGCTAACTTCCTCTACTCCTCTATCTCCTCTCTCCCACAATTCTCCACCTCGTTGAAGGTTTTCCAAATCTGAGCCGATCTCCAACGAACTCCAATCTATCACCTGGCGAAATCGACACACGATCTGGTGAAATCGACACCGATCTCGGCTTGCGCGCTCCGAACGAAATCGACACACGATCTCGGCGAAATTGACCACACGATCTCGGCTTGGAATCTGTAGCTCAGCTATCAATGGGATCCACCATACATGCCTTCCTTACACTTCACCTTAGGAGAACTTTCATACATGTCGATCACCGAACGTGTCTCCAAACTCAGCAAACTACATGATCTCACGAAGAACTCATCATGAGTCAACCATGACTCTCCAACTGACTAGCTCTATCTAGTCTACATGTCTTCAGCTGATGGTCCAACCAAGTCTGAGTAGAGCACACCGAACATCATCATCGGCTTCAACAAACTAGATGCACACTCCTCCTATGCAAGCTCAACCATCTTCTCACCAGAAGATCAACCTGTTCATCGAGATCACAACACCTCACCTCTACGTGAAGTCCAACTAGCCACAACACTCCACCTCTACGTGAAGTCTCTCCACCTCTACGTGAAGTTCTAATCGGCTTCTCGAGAACCCAAACAGCTTCATACGGTTGCATCACCAAATTTTAGCTGCGCCATTACGGCTGCCTACGTACCTTGCCCCAAAGGATCCAAGCCAACCATAGTTCATTCAAATGAGCTCCATCAAGCTCAAGCACTTGTACCTGAATCTGCAGCAGCGAACCTATCTGGCTGAGTCATATGAACCTCTTCACGACCATCATGGAGAACAACGACTTCAACTGAGCTTGTCGCGATACAAGCTTAAGATTCATGCTTCTTTACCCACGAGATGTGGTTTTACCTTGTTCTAATGGCTGCAAACAACTCGACATTCTGATCAATGTCTTCAACCTATTCAGCATCAACCCTGGCTACATGATCTCCACCCGGTGTCACATCCGGTGAAGACTTCTCTGATGCGCGAACCAACTGGAGATGGTGGAGTAGCATCAACTCTACCCGCTGCGATACTTCCTTGGTCTTCATCCTCTTCCACCTGCTGAGAGACGATAGACTTCA